>ML818374.1:84463-149926 GCA_009831015.1 Picea engelmannii | reverse complement strand
ACCCCCTTATCAACAACCATACCCTGTTGCTATACCTCCACCCATCAGTGGCCCACTGCCGACACCCCCCATACATCCACCTATTCAAACGAACTCTAGTACCCCCTCTACCTTAGCTTATAGTACTAACGAAAGCACTACGCCTTTCTATGTACCTTATGGATCGTTACCACCACAGAATCCATACTTCCCATTTCCTGGTCCTCCACAACCCATGGCTCCCCCACATCCTCATGCGGGGGTGAATTTTGTTCAACCCTCTGTCGTTCAGCAATACCAAAATTTTGAACAGCTGAATACGGCCAATCCAACCCATCCATCGAATAATGCCAAAAAGAAAGGATGAAACAGGAACAACAACAACCCAGGTCAAGGCGGGCATCAACCCCAGCAGAACCAATCCACTGGGGGAAACCAGAACCAAGGGAATCAAAACCCCCAGGGGGGAAATAATAATAGGCACCAAGGGAGAAATAACAATAATGTTAAAACCAAATTCCCTTGTTCCCTTTGTGGTGAGTTTGGCCATTACACTCATCATTTCCCCCAAATCGCTGATTTCAAACGGTTGAAAGACTCTAGTAGTCTTCCCCATCCTCCAGCACCGCCTGCCCCTTAGCAGGCACCACAACAATACGTGCAACAACCTCCCCCTACCGTGCTGCAGAATCCTATTCCACATCAAGGTGTGATAAACACCCAACAGGACACCCAACACCCCCCACCTCAGGTGGGACAATACCTCAACCCAAACAATCCAGCAGATCGCACGATCCTCCTCACTAGTGAGGAAGAAATCCTTCTGCAAACACGTAATCGACAGTATCATGCACCCGCTGAGTCTCCTCCCATCCATCTAGAGACAAACCCTGAACCGACGAGACTCCCATTGGTGCTTCCTCGCCCTACCGCCGAGCCACCTCTTCGCATCCCTCGCATCCCATTGCGCAGGAATGTCCACAACCCACAGGCTAGGGCAGCTCATAACTATAGTTTGGTAGATGACTTAGCACAATCCCTAGCTGCCATGTCAGTTTTGGAGGTCCTCCAGACTTGTCCCACTCAACGTAAATCATTACTTTTCGCCTTGGGGGCAGTCGACCCCGTAGATACCCAACTCATTACCTTTGATCTTGACAGTGGAGAACCTCGCCTTCCCGCCTTGATCGCTTTTCAAATACCAGTAAAAATACGAAACATCACAGTTCATCGGTGTATCATCGATGAAGGTGCATCTACATGCATTATGTCCAAAACTGTATGGCAGAAACTTGGTTCCCCCGAACTCATACCCTCTTCCATCACCTTACAAGCTTATGATGGATGACCATCGTCTCCTGAAGGGATCTTCAAAAATGTCCCCGTCGAACTCGGGGGCAAGACTATTCTCCTCGACATCGAAGTTATCGACGCCCCACTCGATTATAATATCCTGTTCGGTCGTAGCTACATGTACGCTATGAAGGCAGTGGCATCTTCCGTCTTTCGGACAATGATGTTCCCCCACAATGGGAAGATCGTTACTATTGACCAAGTCTCACATTATGAGCCTAATCCATCTGCCAACATCGATAACATTCTTCCTCTCATCCACATGAGCCACAACGCATACCCACTCGTCGAGATGGGTCCTGGAATTTTCAAAGATCCATCATTGTTAGGAACTTACCATGGAGCACCACCACTCCTTCATCCTTCCAATCAAGTATGCGTCATATCCTCTAACGGAACTCATACAGAGGATACCCTTCCTCCTACATAGGCTTCTATCATATCTGATGTCCCACTCATCGCAGAACTCCCCCCTCAAGAACCTCCTGCATACTCGTTGACCCCACCAGTCCACGATTCCACCTCTCCCCAAGGACATATCCCAGTTTGGGAGATAGTTCCCCAAGCCATCACCCAAATTCCCTTCTTTTACCCTTCACTAGGCATCGAAGCTTTCTAGGTAGCCGCAACGCTCACCCTACCTAATATGGTGTTAGCAATCCCAGTTTGGTATTTACACCCACCAGAGATGGTCCCTCGACCATCCCTTCCCCCCCCAAAAGAAGGAATCCCCATGACGAGTCCCATACTTACTCCCACCATACCCCCTACACCCCCACTCATTAACCCCCCTGCCACAGCTGGGGGCAGGAGAAAGAAGAAGGAACCCACCTCTCCACTTCCTCCCCGCATCCAACATCCTTGCGCACTATGTGAGAAAGAGGGACACCAAACCAACAACTGCCCATCTCTACCAGAGTTACAGAATTTGATTCCACTCAATCAAACTCCCCCAACACTCACCACTCCAGTCAGTACTGCCACTACCACCCCCCATTTCAGTAGTAAAGGGTTGCAGACCAAATTTTCTTGCGCTATATGTTCATAATATGGCCATTATACTCACCATTGCCCAACACTGCCATGCTTTCGGCAGACATTAGCCACAATACGCCAAAGCTTCCAGAGCAACCCCAGTCCTGCTACGTCCTCCTTAACAAATATCACCGACATCTGTTATGTCACCACTTCAGTCAATGAACGTATGAGACGCCCTTGCTCTCTATGTGACTCATTAGATCATTTTACATACCAGTGTCCTATGATCCTTGAATACAGGCAATGCCAATTGACCCTGCTTCCACGGCCCGCAGAGTCGATAGTTGACATTACCTCATCACTAGAGGCTCTTCATGTCATTTCTCCCGAACCCGAGGCCCTTCCAATGCCTCCATGGTTCTTAGATGACTTATCTGAGGATTCACCCCCCAATTCCCCCAACTCTCCCACTCATTCCCCCATGGACATTTTACACCCAACTACCACGGGTACCCCTCAGTACTTCAATATCTGGTTTATGTCGAGCGAACCCTCACCATCTCCTAGCATTGTTCCCCTTGCTTCTTCCTCACCAGGGGGCAACCACACGACAACAGTCACTGATATCACTCCTCATGACCCCTTGTATTCCCGTCACTTCCACTGCGACGAAGAAATACTCGAAGAGTTAAACCACCCAGACTATCCCTGGGATGCGCTACACCACCGCGCACTCCTCTTTCCATAGGAAGCCTCCGCGCCTCCTAACCAACACCCCATCTACGCAGTCGAAACCAAGGATTTTATCTCATCAGGGCCTATCGACTGGTTTAAAAACCCCATTCCTGCCCCTGATGCTTTTGAAGAAGGCAACATGGCCAACATTTTCCCAACCATTAAAATCAACATTTCCATCAAAAATGGCATCGTCGAAGAAATCACCATTGGAGCTACTTGCACTCCTCAGGAAATCACCGCCTATACAGCCCTCTTCCAAAAATATTGAGATATTTTTGCCTGGTCATACACGGAAATGCCTGGCCTCGATCCCTCTATCGTCAAACATCGCATCGAGACCTAGCCCGACATTACACTAGTTCATAAAAAACAACGACCGCTACACAAATCCAAAGCAACGACCATCAAAGCCAAAATTGACAAATTACGCGTTGCCAGATTCATTTACCCCATCGCCTATACCTCATGGGTTTCCAACCCTGTACCCGTTAACAAAAAATTGGGCACTATCCGTGTTTGCACAGACTTTCACGATCTCAATCACACATGTCCCAAAGACAACTTTCCAACACCGTTCATCGATCAAATTATTGACGACTGCGTAGGCCATGAGGCTCTATCCTTTATGGACATATTCTCTGGTTATAATCAAATTCAAATTCACCTTGCCAATCAGTATAAAACCGCATTCACTACCCCTTGGGGTACTTTTTCATATCGTGTCATGCCTTTTGGCTTAAAGAATTCCGACGCAACTTTCCAATGGGCTATGACATACATCTTTCACTATTTGGCTCATATCATCCTCGCCTACTTAGACGACCTCACAACTCGATCTAAGAAACACACCCAACATCTTGATGATTTACGAATCATCTTTCAACGGTGTCGTCAGTACAACATCTGCTTGAATCCTCTCAAGTGCGTGTTCTGTGTCACCACAGGGTGCCTCCTCGGCTTTGTCATTTTTCAAAGCGGTATTACCGTGGACCCCCTCAAAGTCCAAGCTATCACCGAAATTCCACCTCCCCAGAATTTACGTCAACTTCAGAGCCTACAAGGCAAAGCTAACTTTCTACGACGGTTTGTCCCAGACTACGCCATACAGGCACACGATTTCCTTCACTTACTACGTCACAACATCCCATTTCACTGGGATGACCATGCCCAACAGTCATTTGACGATCTTAAAACGATGCTCTCCAACGCACCTTTAATTAGTGCACCTGACTACAATCACGACTACATCCTCTATGTATCAGTATCAACTGTGTCAGTAGCAAGATTTCTCGTCCAGCTAGGTGATGACAATCGTGAGCATGTCATTTATTACATTAGTAAAAACCTCTCAGGGCCCCCCTTGAAGTATAAAAACGAAGAGAAACTTGCTCTGGCAGTCGTCCTCGCAGTCCAGAAACTGCGACACTACATTCTGCTTCACACAACCAAGGTCGTAGCAGATTTCAACCCCATGCAGTACTTGCTCAGTCGTCGGCAAGTTAATGAAAAATTTGCTCGATGGATCATTATCCTTCAGGAGTACGACCTAGAGTTCTCAACACCCAAAAGTAAGAAGGCCCTCGTTCTCGCCGAACTTGTTACGAACCTCTCCTCTGACACCACCAGTACCCCCGTCAACACCGACTTTCCTGATGAACACCTCTTTTACATCACTTCGCATGATCCTTGGTATGACGAACTCCTCGTCTACCTCCGAACTCAAAAGTTCGCTAACCACCTTTCACGAGATGATCGTCATCGTATTCACCATCAGGCCCCCCGCTACCTCCTCATCAGAGACATCCTATACCGACGGGGAGTCGACACCATTCTTCGTCGATGCCTAACTATTGACGAGGCCAATAGAGTCTTAAACGACTGCCACAGTGGTGCATGTGGGGGCCATCTTTCGGGCATATCCACTGCTCAGAAGATTATCCGAGCTGATTACTTTTGGCCTACCTTGTTTCATGATTGCATTCATGCCGTGGAATGATGTGAGCAATGTCAGCTTTATGCCAATAAAGCCCAAGCTCCCCCTGCTCTTCTTCATCTCGTCATCACTACCAACCCTTTTTGTAAATGGGGCATCGACTTCATGACTTGTAATCCCCCCTCCAACAATGGTCACAAATACATTGTTGTCGCCGTCGATTACTTCACAAAATGGGCAGAAGCTATGCCCACCTTCAACAACACCGCTGACACCGCAACGCGTTTTTTCTTTAACCATGTCATATCTCACTTTGGAGTACCACTCCAACTCATTTCCGATCATGGGAAACACTTCAAGAATGAGATCTTCGTCGAACTCTCATCTCGGTTAGGATTCTCTCACGAGTTTGCCTCACCATATTATCCTCAGTCTAACGGATAGGTTGAAGCAGTTAACAAGGTCCTCAAGACCATGTTACAGCGCACAGTTAATAAACATAAAACCAATTGGCATCATATGTTATTTTCTGCGCTATGGGCTTACCGTACGGCTTTAAAAACAACTACCGGTTTCACACCATTTCGTCTAGTCCATGAGGTTGAGGCCACTCTTCCCATCGAGTGCGAAATTCCCACCTTACGCACCGCAATTGAGCTATTACCTGACATTGCTCCAATGGAGCAGCGCTTGTTGAACTTAGAGTCTCTGGATGAAGATCGTTGATCTTCATTACAGAACAACGAGGCACCTAAAAAACGATCCAAGGTTACCTTTGATCGACATGTCAACCTTCGCTCATTTCGCAAAGGCGACCTCATCCTGGCTTACGATATCGCTCATGATACCTTTGGCCATGGTAAATTTGAGTCACTATGGCATGGCCCATACATTATCCAACATTGCCTCACCAAAGGTGCATACATCCTGGCCTCCCCTGAAGGTCTCTCTCTCAAAGAACCTGTCAACGGGTTGTATTTAAAGAAATTTTATGCTTAAACGTAGTCATTCTACTTTAGGTTATTTATTTTATAGCATTTTTAATCTTTTTTCCATCCCTCACGTCTAAACTATCATTTGTGCTATTGACAGATGCTTCCTCCACCAGCCTACCACATCAGTTACGCCGACGACGCCAGCCGTTGGACACAAAATCTCGCTTCAGCCGCTTGGGCTCTCTACACCCCCTCACATGAAATGCTCCATTCGAGCGGCATATGTTTGGGTTCAACAACCAACAACCAAGCTGAATACACTGCCCTCATCGGCCTCCTGGCCAATGCCCAACATCATCGTATTCGCCATCTTAGCGTCTTTCTCGACTCTCAACTAATCGTACTCCAGCTCAACAATGTGTACCGCGTCCGCGATCCTTGCCTCTTTCGCAAATACCTGCAGGTTAGACTTTTATCTCGACATTTTGATTCCATTACATTTACACATATTCCAAGACAATTGAATCAAATTACAGATAACCTAGCTAATATTGTGTTAGACTGGCATATATCACATCAAGCTACCTCTACACATACATAAACATATCAACAACCTGTCATCGCATATATAGATTAGACATCATCAATACATTAACAAAACACATGTAAACACCACATAGATCTCAAAATGTATACTCATGCATATATCAAAAGGTCCACAGTGCCATCCAAATGTTTACATACAAAAATACAATTATCTGCAGGTCAATGAAGCACCTCGATACAAAATGGGCTCACCAGCCTATATACAAAAAAAATATATACATCAATAAATAGAGCACCACTCATGGTGCCTCTAGAGCACCACCACCTGTCCCTCCCTCAGGCGGTGGTGGTCCACCCCCTACCGGTCCCTCCTGCCCCGGTGGCAGTCGTCTGGTCATCGCAACACCAACCATTGCTGCTTGTCATACTATGGCCCGCCATGGTGGCAGAATCCCCACACACTGCTCCAGGATACCCTCATCCTGGATGCGAGACCACATGCCCTCAGGCACATCCTGTAACACCGCCTCCAGGCGACGGCGTATGTCCTCAAAATCCACTCCGGCAGCCGCCGGAGGAGCGTGTGATGGCCCAGCACTAGGGTCATCAAACTGACGTCTCCTCGCTGCCCTCTCCAGATTAGCTAGTCACACCACGACATCCTCACATCGACGTCTCTCTCCCCACGATAGTCTCTCCGGCTCCTGATGAGCCGACGCTCCCTGCAACTCCACCTCGCGCCTGCGAGGTGCCACATTTTCACATACAAACAAGCAACAGATAGTATCAACATCTATATCATATACATATGTCATGCTATCTCAAAACACAAAAACATACATATCAACATCATCAACATACCTCGGCAGTCAAACACCTCCCTTGGAGGTAGCACCATGTCCAGATCCTCCTAGCAATCAACCCTGGCATAGGGGTACTGCAATATCACCTACGACATCTGCCACCATACCTGCACCGCCTCTGCAGTAAAGAAGTGGCCACCCTCGCCACCACCATGGCGAAGCAACACAATCGACCACCGCCTCAGCCGCGGCTCTCGCACCCCAGGCGCACCCAATAGAATCCTAGGGCGCAACATCGACACCCTCTCCAGAAACCAGGCCACCAGGATGGACCCGAAGGCAAACTCTCCTTCATCTGTGGACCGACAGTGGTCCAGCTGCCCTACCATCCTGGCATGCAGCGTAAGCCCCCAGGCGAAGTGCTCGCCGACCAACACTCTCTCCATCACCATCAGCTGGCCACCACTGATCCGCTGCGTCGCCAACGAACCATAAACTCTCACAATCATCGCTGCTATACAACGATGAGCTAGGGAATCCATCGCCCCAATGCTCATGACTGTGCCAGACATATAGTTTGGCCCCGAACAATATCTCCGACCAACCGTCACTCGCGGCATATCCCTCGATAACACTGGCTCCGTCGGTAGGGGCATTCCCCGAAATGGGAGCCCAGTCAAAAAATACACATCCTCCACTGCAGTGAAGGGACTCTGCTCTCCCCGCACTATGAAGCAGTGCAGGTCCGGACTCCACATCCGGATAAGAAATTGCAGGAGATACTCCTGCGCCCATATCAAAGGGCACTCAAAGAACTTCAATAGCCCATAGGCTGCCAAAGTCGCATGTACACCTGGCTCCTCAATAGCCATGACATCTCGCAGCTGGGACCAATCCCGCTCTCGCCAACCAATAGGCATCGTGCACAAAGCTCACCTGCAACACATAAAACCGTCCTAAATCAGCCACATGGACAATCAACAACATCAAAAGGACACGTTTTACACCCGTCAACCTTGCCTCCATGGCGCGGTTGTTCAACCCACAGACGCGCACACATGCGCGCATGTACACCCCACATGCGCATACGTGTGTGCACCTGTTCACTACACAGGCACGCACATGTGCGCACCTGTTCACTACACATGCACGCTCTCCGGCGCGCCTATTCACTCTACAGGTGCGCACATGTGCGCACCTGTTCAACCGACAGGCGCACCCATAGTGCGCGCCCTCTACCCCCTTACCGGCGCTCCCATGTGTGCCTATCTGGTGGGCAGGCAAGCACATGTGTGTGCCTACTACCAGATCACCCGCACATGTGGGGCCCACACCCATAAACACCCCCCGTACGACCCTCCGTACAGCCCCTGCCCAAAAAATGAAACCCTAATTCTATGCAGGATGATCAGACCACTAACCTGAAGCTCACGGGTCCTCGATCGGATGCCTCGTCCTCCCAGAATCTCACAATCTCCTCTGAATGCTTCTCGACCAATCACTGTAGCAGCAAGTACAAATGAGGTGACAATGTGGGCCCTACAGCTATATATAGGCCTTTTTGCCAAACTTCCACTCACCATTCCGGGAGTTCCAGGCGTCCATTTCACGATCCGTCTTCAGCCACGGGATCAACATTCCGTCATCTACATCACGACAGTCCCTGGGCCTCTTTTCATCCTGAGCCCCCGGGATGCCATTTTTCATACCCTGATCAGGTACGCATGTGCATATTCACACTTATCAAATACATGCTCATATATTCGATTATCTTAAGATATTGTTCACGTCGGGTATTTGGTTTTCATGTGTGCAGGTACTTGGTCATCATACATTGACACAACCCCTTCAGGTATATACTCAACACTGGCATGTAGTCATTCCCTCTGAATCTCACTTACATTTCCAGTCACACCCTCTGACATTTGCCTCTAGGATCCCCATTTCTGGCTCTACAGTACCCACACCTTCATTTGCATCTTCGGTACTGTCACCCGGTAGCACTCTTACCCACATGAGTTGTCCCATTCATAGCACCCTTTTGCACTTCTGACACTCATGCTGTTTTTCAAAACCCTTTAGGGATGGGAGTCTCGATAGTCTTACACCATGTCCCGAATCAACCACATACCCCTTCTCCTCATTTTGCTAGCTTTCCCAACGGACTCCCAGATTATCTCTCCACCTCCGTAGTAGCATGAACCCTCCATTTCATCCACAATCCGTTTACCCATCTGCAAATCTCCCTTCATTTCACCTACCTCATACAGAAACCCACCCATGGGGCCCCCACCCTCCATCAGTTCTCCAAGCAAATTATGCCCTACCCGGGCCAACCATATCACACTGGGGAACCTGTTTCTATATTTGTACACTTCTCCCCAATTATTCGTTATTTATTGTATAAACGCCTTTATTTCCAGTCGTTACATTACCTTTTGTCGTCACCTTTGGTGGCCTGCTTCCCTTTTTTTGGCCAACCGCAACCCATGTCACCCTTGGTTGGAGCACTACTTATCATTCACCCTTGCCGACATCGTCCATATCTTCAGAGTACCCCACATGCCACTTACCTCTACCCTCTGAATTTGTTCACCTTGTCCCGCCTCTGGCACAACTTATCCCCGGTCTTGTCGTCCCCCTGACACTTGACCTCGTTGAACGGTTGCGGCCACTTTTATCTCACATATACTCCAACCAAGGGCAGTCTTGAGTCTTCCTACATCTTGAATTCGTCCATGTACCTCCTCTACTTCCTAACCTCACCTTGTAGATTTCACGAAGCCATTTTCTTCTGGGAGTCGCGTCCCCCTTTTTTGTTGACATCAACACAGTTTTCCAGAAGGGAGACAGTATCTTGATTCTCATTACCCACCCAATGAGAGATCTCGGATGGCATAGGGAAAAACATAATTGCTCCCTGCTGTCGTTGACCACCATAACATTTGACGTCAACACTTCCTCATGTTACGGTGGGTCTTACTTTGCGACTATTGTAGTTAGTTCTTTCACTTGCTGAAGACCTCTGAACTTGGCTGAGCTATCAATGCCCACATAATCGATGATACTTATTATCGCGATCACTGCCTACTATTAAGAGTATGTTCATCCACAGAATTGTCTTCTGCCTTTATCAGGACCACCCCCTAGGGCGCTACAGTTGTCTACACCAACACTTCATTCCTCTTTTTTGAGTTACATGACACAAGCATGGGGCATGCCCACCTCATTTGTACACAGTTTTCTTTTTCACACACCTCATGGAAGGTTGGGTTCTACCGGTTCCTTTTTCCCTTCAACAGATCGCTCTGGACGATCCCACTATTTCTCTCTCTTACAACAACACTCTCAGTAGAAGAAACATTGATGGATTTTGGCTATATGTATGCTCCTAACCTCATCCATCAGGGGGCATATGTTATCACTGAAATTTCGTTCGCACATGGTTACAAGAATTCAACATCGTCAAACAGTGATGAAGTCATCCATGGACCTAAATTAACACCAAAATATTCATAGAGGGTAAAAAACTATACAAAGTAGTGAAAAATTGAAGGGCGCTATGAAGACACTGGGCGCGCGCGCACATGCGCAGAACAGGAACGCAGAAATCACGCACATGCGCGACTGTTATCGCAAAAAGCCGCACACCTGAGAAACAATGCATTTATGAGAGTGGTCAGCCTCCCACCCACGTATGGTTCAACTCCCAAGCCGATTTGACACTCAAATCTGGACTGGGTTCGACTGGATGGCTGGTCAAAGACCTAAAAATTCCCTAATTAGCCTCTTTACACACTACAAACTAGTTGAACAATAGCTCAAAGGAATGCTATAAAAAGGCCATGGATACACTTCATTTTTCAAGGAATTCAAAGCAAAGTTATGTTTCCATTATTCTCTTGAGGACTCTATCCTTGCCAAGAGCATATTTGCATCATTGCATTGGGCAATCCATCTCACCCCTTGAGTGGATTAGCAAAGAGTTCTTTCACCATTTTCATTTGTTGTAAGAAGAGCTTACTTGTGGGGGTCCAAGAGCCCTCCCTTGGAGGAAAAAGGGACTCATATTCCCCTTGCTTCTTGGTGTTTTCTTTCACTAATATCAGCCTTATCATTGGTGACATGGGTCTCATTTTTCTTTTTGTCTCTATGTCCCTATGTTTCTAAATTTAGTTGTTATTTCATTTCTTAGTTTAATTCTTAGTTGTTGTTTTCTATTTCTTTTTCTAACTCTTTTCTTTGCAGCTGGCCTGCTCAGCAAACCCAACTGAGCTTTCAAGCACCTCTATTTTGCTCACTAAGGTGACGGAAGAGGCGCAACAAGTGGGAAAAGATTGGTTTTAGCTATGGTTGTCATGGAAAATGGTGGTAAAGGCATGGGAATTGGACTGAGTCTTGGTCCTAGCTTGATGAATTTTATTCATATGGATTTCGATGTGGATCCCAATGCTAGGTATAAAATTATAAGCTCAAGCATTTTTTATTCAGCTTGAGAATGTTCGTATTCTACAAACCTTTGAGAAAAAATGTGTAAATAAATGTCCAGGAAAGTGCACCGGAACTAGAGTAAAGTTTGGTGCAAAATATTATTCAGCATGAAAATAATCTATCAAGTAATTATGACAATGTAAATGAAAATGTTAGTGGTAATTTTCACGAGACCATCGATCAAATTGATCCAGGTGGATATTGGTGGCCACCCACCTATTCCAACTGGCCCCTGTTGACGGTTTTAGTTCAACACGTTTCTCTGTAGTGATGACAATTCTTTGTAATTGTGGGTTATGAAATTTCATGGATACCATGAATACCTACACAAAATCCAGGAGGATATTGGTGGCTACCCATCTATTCCAACTGACTTATTTTGGAAGTTTTCATGTCATTTTATCTTTGTGTACTTCCAGGGCCATTTTGGGGCCCTAAACAGTGTTTTTTTGGCTTGCCAAATTAAAACTGCATAAAAACTTATATTTTGACAACATAATGTGTAGTTCTCGAAAATACCTTTCCAACGGGCTATCACATGACTAAAACGAAGGTCGTATCCAAAAGTTACAACCCCGAGAAGTTGAGGTACCAACTTACCCATCAGGGCCCACATAACTTTTGGCATTTCATCTCCTAGGGTTAGGTTTTTGGCTGTCTAGGGTTTTGGCATTCATGAGTAATGTTAAAAATGCCTCTAGAGCCTCATTGTAATCATTCTACTCTGACAGATGCGCATAACAACCACATCTCTTCTCAGAGATAACTACCACCATTCAAGCAAGTTGTTTTAAGTTCTGTAGTTTCAAAATATTTTATTTATTCAATAGAAGTTATTGTTCACTGGATATCTGTTGTGGTTCTTCATATCTCTCTATTATTGTATTCAATATTCTATTCATTTCGTTCCACTCATAAATTTGGATCAGTGGTATCAGAGCAGTCTTCTCTTCATTTATTTTTTTTCATGCATGTCCTCGATAAGATCTGGGTACAAGAAGTTGGGACTCGAACCAGTCGGGCCTCTGCAAGATCAGTCATGGAGAGCTCGACAAAAAATCATAGGGGATGAGAAGAAATATGATGGAGCAGGAGATCCTTTTAAACTATTGCATGAGGAAGCCCTTGCACAACAAAGAAACGAAATGATGGACAACTTTGCACAAATCCTTCGATGACTGCCCACAAGAGACACATCTTCATCAAGCGGCCATGCAACCCCCTTCAAGGTACGAGTAAATTTTGATATTCCATTATTTGAAAGACTGATAGATGCAGATGTTGTAGATAAATGGATGAATCTTCTCGAAGGGTATTTTTTGGTCCACAATTTTTCCGGTAGGGAAAATATTACTTTTGCACTCCTCAAGGTCGTCCCCCATGTTAAGGACTAGTGGGATACTTACTTTAAGTAAGGGCCATAGAGGAATCTTCAATATTTGTGGTCACCCCCACATGGGATTCCTTCAGGGATTCCATTAAAGAATAGTACTACTCTGTTGGAAGCTATGAGTATCAGTACACAAGATGGACCATGTTGCGTCATGAAAGGGACCAAACAATACCAGATTTCACCAATATTTTCCATAGCCTGCTCACCAAATTGGGTATCAAAGACTCTTAATGACATCTGGTGCTCAAATATCGTGGTTGTCTGCATAGATACATTCAAATAGAAATGGCGTTTCTGGACATCGCATCATTAGGTGTGTCTTATAGATATGTTTTCAAGATCGAGCAAAAAATTAAGCAGAAGAGGCGAGAGTTTGCATCTGCAAACTCCTCATAGCCGAAGCAAGGCAAAGGCATCCCCAACCCACAAAAAAAGGGACAGAGAAAAGATGGCCACTCTTAGGACAACCAGTCCAAGCCGCAACCCAAGAAGGCTAATGTGAAGTCGAAGAAGGACACAAGAAAGTGGTGTGAATACCATAAAATCCCTTAGCACAACACCGAATAATGTCGCTCCAAGCAGTCACTCGTGGTTGAGATGAAATATTCTAAGTTAGAGGCAGGTTCTAACTCTGAATAAAATTTAAAAGGAGGGAAGCAGATTATTGATGTTGAACCCAGTGCCACTGTCGCTACCACCAAAGTCCAGCCAAGTGAACCAGAAGAACCAAAGGAATTGTGATATTTCCCCCCTTGAAGTTTGTGATGTTCTTCTAGGACAATCATATTTGTGGAAGTGACATGTTGTGTATGAGTCTAGACCTCACAGTGTTGTTATTAATTTGGGTAGACAATTGTACAAGATACCAGAAGTAGTGCCGCCTACCACTATTTCTTTAATCTCTGCTAAGTAATGCAGTAAGGTCATTTCATAGAATGGGAAGTTTGTCTTCTTTGTAATCTGTGCTCACACTAAGCAGAAGGTCATCGCCACATCTGTGACCTCTACATAGAGCCTCTCTTTGTAGTAGAATCAAGTGGATGGGATCATGGAAGAGTACAAAGACATCTTATCCTCACTCATCGAGGTAGCAACACACTGCCAAGTCAAGCATCCAATTTATCTAACCCCCAGGGCGCCTCTGCCTAATGGACTAGCCTATTATCTCTCTTTGATGGAAAATGATGAAATGAACCATCAGATCCAAGAGTTTATTCAAAAGGGTCACAACAGACCCAACTTCTCCCCTTATGAAAGCCTGATCGTACTGGTGCAGAAGAAAGACGAGACCTGACGACTCTGCGTTGATTACAGAGCATTAAACAAAATCACAGTCAAGAACCGGTACCCAATTCCTTGAATTGATGGCCTTCTTGACCAACTCAAGGGGGAAAATTTCTTCAGCAATATTGACCTAAAGTCGGGCTATCACCAGGTTCCCATCGAACTGAATGATGTATGGAAGACAACTTTCAAATCTAAAGAAGGTCTTTTTGAATGGTTGGTCATGCCCTTTGGATTAACAAATGCACCAACAACTTTCATGAGGTTTATGGATGATGTATTGAGACCCTTTACCAATTGTTTTGTGGTGGTATATCTAGATGACATCCTCATATTCAACATAACTTGGGAGGATCACATACAACATATTCAACAGGTTTTAAGCACTTTGCGGCAACACAAGTTATATGCCAACTTGGGAAAATTCTCCTTTGGAATGAACATGGTCAAATACTTGGGATACATTGTTGATGAGCATGGGGTACATGTGGATCCAACTAATATCCAAGTCACCCATGACTGGCCAACCCTGACCACACTAACCAAGATTCAGAGCTTCTTGGGACTTGCCAACTTCTACCGATGGTTCGTAATGGGATTCTCCGATATTGCATGGGCCCTCAACCAAGTGACCAAGGGTGATGGCAAGGAAAATTTCACATGGGGTAAGGCACAACAAAAAACATTTATGATATGAATTATCTCTTCATATTGATGCATCTAACTATGTTTTAGGCACAATTCTCACTCAACACGGTCATATAGTAGCATACCATAGTGAGACACTCTCAAATACCATCCAAAAATACCCCACCTATGACAAGGAAATGTATTCCATTGTGAAATCATGTCGTTAATGGAAACATTACATTCTGGGAAAGGAGACAATCATCCACATTGATCACAAGCCTCTGTAGTTCATACAGACACAGGGGAAGTTGCAGAATGCCTGCCATCAAAAGTGGTCCACATACCTACAACAATTCGATCTCAACATCAAGTATAAGATAAGGAGCACAAATTGTGTCGTTGACTGCCTCAGTCGACCTCCCATTGCTGCACTCACCACTATGCTCCATTCTTTTGGGCATGAGGCATCTGAGTGGCCCCAACTTTATCAGTGCAATCTGGACTTCACCACCACCTATCAACTCTTGGGTACAGGCACAAATGTCACCGATTTTCACATTTAGGATGGAATGTTATGCCATATAAGCCACCTCTTTGTTCCTGCAAGCGAGCATGCAAAGTTGATTTGGGAGGCGCACTACAATCAGATGGCAGGACATTTTGGTGTGGAGAAAACTATGGTCATTCTACAAAAACATTTTTATTGGCCAAAAATTCGACAGGACGTTAACAAGTATATCAAATCTTGTATTTCATGTGCCATCACCAAGCCAACCATCAAGAATCAAGGCTTATACACCCCTCTTTCTACTCCCGAGAGGCCTTGAGAATCCATCTCAATGTACTACATGTATGGCCTTTCGTCCACCAAGTAAGGAAATGATTGTGTATTTTTGGTGGTTGATCAGTTTTCGAAGATGGCCATTCTCACCGCTTGGAAGAAGAGCATCACAACGACAGACACTTCCAAGCTCTTCTTATAATGAGAGTGGGTCCATTTTGGGATACCACAGACCATCATCTCCGATTAGGATAATAGGTTCCTCGACACTTTTTGGTCAAGTCTCTAGTCACTGTTGGACACCATGCTCACTAATCCACTTCCTTCCACCTTCAAAGAAATGGCCAAGTAGAAGTCATCAATCATATTATTGTGCACATCCTATGCATGTATAACTCTAAGCATCTGCATACATGGGATGAGAGCATTCCTTATGTTCAACACAACTACAACATGGCTCTCCATAGCTCCACCAACCATAGCCCATTTCAGGTGGGTCTAGGATTCCAACCCTTGGGTCCCATTGATGTTGCACTACCTCTTGCAACCACACAGACTAAATCTTCCCATGTTCAGTCTGAGGTTGACAAAGCCACTAGATTCATTGGGCAGATTCAACACATCCGCCAACAAGTCCATGAGATTTTGCAGAAAGACAATGCTAAGTACAAGTAGTGCCATGATCAACACTGAGTACTGCACAAGTTTCAGGTGGGAGACAATATCTAGTTACATTTGCAGAAAGAGTGCCTTACAAAGCCCCATCAAAATCTTCATCCACTTCTCTATGGGCATTACACTATCACCAAGGTTGTGGGTGATAATTATTTTGAGCTTAACACTCTCCCCTTCCTTGGCTTGCACCCGGTGTTCAATGTGGACCTCCTCCAGCCATATTTTCCACCATTATTGGACACCTCAGAGATCGAAGAATGATTGAAATCAATAGAGCTCAATCCTGACTGCATGGAACAAACATCCACTGATCAAATAGTGGACACACGGGTCAAGGGCACTCGCTAGTAGAGGATCCAACTTTATCGGGTTATCAAGGTAGGGCAGCTCCTGCACCAAGGCAAGTGGCTCACCTGGGGAAAAATTCAACATAAATTTCCTCACTTGATGGGGGAACTCAACTCAATGGAGACCACTGATTCCTAAGGGGGAGGACTGATACAGGTGGATATTGGTGGCCACCCACCTATTCCAACTAGCTCCTCTTGACAGTTTTAGTTTAGCACTTTCTCTGTAATGATGAAAATTCTTTGTAATTGTGGGTTCCGCACTTCTGTGGCTATCCTAAATCCCTACACAACATCCAGGAGGATATTGGTGGCCGCCCACCTATTCCAACTGGATTATTTTGGAATTTTTCATGTCAGTACATGTTTATGTACTTCTAGGGCCGTTTTGGGGCCTTAAACAACATTTTTTTTTGGCTTGCCACAATCAAACTATAAATGGAGTTAGGGTTTGATGGAATAATGTGTATTTCTCGAAAATACCTTTCCAATGGGCTATCACACACATGAAACATAGGTTTTATGGAAAAATTACGACCCCAGGAAGTTGAGGTACCAACTTACCCATCGAGGCCCACATAATTTTTGGCATTTCATCTCCTAGGGTTAGGTTTTTGGATGTATAGGGTTTTGGCATTCATGAGAATGTTAAAAAGGACTCTGGAGCCTCATTGTAATCATTATTCTTAGACAGATGCGCGTAGCATCCACATCTCTTCTCAGAGATAACTACCACCATTCGAGCAAGTTGTTTTCAGTTATGTAGTTTTACAGTTTCAGCCAATTTTATTATTCAATAGAAGTTATTGTTCACTGGATATATGTTGTGGTTCTCTGTTTCTTTGTGTTATTGTATTCAATCTGCTATTCATTTTGTTCCACTCATAAAATCTAGATAAAAAATGTTCAGGACAATGCGGGTAAAATTCTTCTTGAAAATGTTTATCAAAGTGATGCACTACAAGGAGAACACCTTCTTGTGGAGGTTTTTGCAGAGGTTTTTAGTGTTACAATATTTGGAAAAAATTAAAAAAAAAATCCACTACAACCTCCTCTATTGACTGTAGAGTTTTTAGAAGATGTTCCATATAACTAAAACAATTTGGGCTGGCAAAGGTTGTAGCAAAGGTTTTTTTTCAATGTTGTTCTTGTCAAAATGCACTGGTGTGGTATTGATGAACACACATCAGTGTGTTAATATAATACAAACACATTGATGTGTTAATATAATACAAATGCCTTGGTGTGTTAATATAATAAAAAACTTTCTGATGCATTTATAACGGTTGTGCACCGGTTCCACCTTTTTCGACATATGCAGAGCATCGATGCTCTTATAATTTCTATGCACCAGTTCTTCCTTGTTTGTGTATGAAACATCGAGGCATTTTAGGTTTTGTACACCCTGGTTTGTTTAAGTTATAGTGGGCATTTGTGCGAGCAAATTATCTTGAGACTCAACATGTTTAATATAGTGCGTGCCTCGATGCTTGTGTAATTGGTACGTACCAATGTATGTTTTACAATGTGCACCAAAGGGTAGTGAAATTTCGAATATTCGAGGTGAGATGTCGGTGCCATTATTTTTACCAAGGCACCGGTGCATATATTATAGTAAAGGCACTGGTGCGTAAATAATATATAGAACCCCACTACATATAATAAACTTAATGCGTGGTACATAAATTATTTTTAGTGCCCCAATGTATATTTTAAACATGAGCATCGTACACTTGTGAAACAATAAATATTATTGTACGTTATATCGTTTATGGAACGATGTGTTTTCTCAATAGTTCATACCAATGCATTATTATAATTAATGTGCACCGATGTGTATGACTCCTCAAAATGCACCACTTTCTATATTACGGCATACATCGTCTAGTGAGTTCAAAAGAATACATTGCATTGATACGTACATATTTTAATTCATTGTTTTTTTACAAATTTTCAATTAATCATTTCAAAATCAAATATTTTTTTAGAATAATATTGTTTTATATTTTTGTTATTGCATTTCGATATAATGATTGCATTAATGCGTTATCCAACCAATTACACCTTTGTTATTTGTAACAATGTAATTCATCCACATATTAATTATTCAGGAAAACAACATTTTACAACATTCGACAATGCAATGAAATAAGAAACCCATTTTTTTATATATGAATAAGAAACCCATTATATTATATATGAATAAGAGACCCATTGTCATACAAAAAGGGACAATGTAAAGGCCCACAATAATCAAATTTCAACCAATTTGTAATTGTAACAGTTATTGGTAACATGTCTTCATGCAATTGGGACAATATGTCGAGTACATTAAACAAAATCCCTGTTTTTCAGAGACAAATATTCCAAAACATACAACTTATAGTAACATTCAATTATATTGATTTTCATTCATCAGTTGAATTGTTGTCATTGCTCGAGCTGCTTGCAGGCCTCATTTCTTCATCATTTGTAGGTGATATTGTTCTTTGATTTTTTAACATAATGTTTTCTTGATCGACTTGTTTTTATGTTCCACCCCTTCATCTTCCATCTACAAACATAGAAATAAATTGTAATAAGTGTATCTAGATTGATATATATTGTAGTATATACATGATCGTGTACATCGAAAAACATGCATTAGCACAAAGTCTTTCATAAACAATACACATTCTTTCGAAGCCATGATTCATGAATTCTCTCAAAATCTCCTATGTTGGTTGAATTCCATACTTTGTTTCCTACATGTTTAATACGACACGACTTCCTCGATACCAAATTCAATTAGCAATTCACAATTGACATATGGTGAAACCTACCCTATGTTGATATTGATTAATCAAAGTGCATGATGTTTCCCAGTGCCATACTAGGCATTGGGATCACTCATCTAGGATAGGAGGTGGAACATCCCATACTAGTCTCACATATGTAAAGTAAAACCACAATATTCAGTCATTTTAAACATATTTTGTTAAAAACATGATGCATGTCAAATATATGGTGCAAATTAAATCATTGTAACTAAAAAAAAATATGATTATATTTACCTCTTTGATCATCATTTGAATCACAATAAGGAAATGGGAGATTGTCAACCTAGGGCAATTAATGCATGTAACTTGATATGATATAAAGTCTAGTTCAAGTTTAGCTTGATCACCAAATAACATTTCAATCATGCTCTAGTCAACTCCCTTACATGGTAGAATGAATATCCCTCTCTTACACATCATCACAACCCATGCTACATACTTGCAATGGTCTATGGATATCTAGGGTGGCAAGTGTATGTAGTTCAGGTGGCTAGAAACCTCTCAAAAGTAAAAAAATAGACAACACAACTATGATCCATATGTGAACCCAACAATACTTAATTTCAAATCATTCCATCAACTCAAATAAGGCATCCATATTATGAATATAATGTTGGGAATGATTCAAGTTCCTACTTGCACCTCCAAAAAAATGAGTCAAGTCCAATGCATGGAAAAAGCATCAAAATATCTAACTCCAATTATAAAACTATGGTGATTAATGAGCTAGTCAATGTAATTGAGAGGCCTACAATATGTACATTGCCCATAACTGTTACAGGAAAATCCCCCTGCAGACAAGTGGATTTCTTCTTGGATACTAGACCCCTATAACCAAGACAAAAAGGTGCTAATGTGGACACTAGCATTTCTTTTCATGAAGCTAAACTATTCAAGGAATAAGAAGAAATAAAGGTAAATACCTTTACCGACGTTTGTCCTTGCTCAATCCAGGCTGATCTTGATCTCCAAGTTCTTCAGAAGGTCCTGAAATACAATGAGAAACAACAATGAAACATACTTCCTAATCTACCATGATTAGCTTCATAATAGATCTATCAAAAGAAACAAGTTCTTGAAACATACACAAACTTAAAGGAAATAGGCCAAGCACATATTTATATTAATGAAAACAAAGAAAACTGCTTACAAACATAGATGTAGATGCAACAACTTCACCAAGCTCTCTTTGTCCAGACCCTTGCTCAAATAATCCACCACCAGAATAACTATGCTTCATAGATATCTCCCTTATGAGATCATAAGTTCGATGCCTCTAAAATCCCATATCTTTCACCAAGAGAAGGCCTCCTTATATAAGCTTGGAGAGACCCAACCACCTTATAGATTCTTGGGATAGGTTGAGGATATTTCTCCTTCAGTTGTGGATCCTCCCTAAGATCCAGCCTTGACCTTAGATTTGAATCCAACTAATTTACAAGATGAAGGGGATTTTTCCCTGATTTTCCTCAACAACCCAAAATTTGCTCAAACAAGCCAACACTCCCCCAAAAGGGTGCACAGAGAGTTACAACGCTTCCCCAAAGGAGGGTATAGAGTGCTAGCACTCCCTGACAGTGGGCAGGGGAGTGCTGCCCAAAATTCCTCAAAAAATCCCAACGCTCCCCCAAAGTGGTGTCCTGAGTGTTGCAACGCTCCGCCAAAGAGGGGTAGGGAGCGTTGGCACTCCCTGGCAGTGGGTAAGGGAGAGTTGCCCTTCAAAAATCATTTTTAAGTGGTCTTTTCCATGGTAAAATATTTGTACTCTTTGTCATGTGATTTCTCCTTCTTAAACTAGTCTTTGAAGGTGTCTTAAGTGTCCCTGTGATGTCGTTAGAGACACGACATAGGCAAGATGACACTATGATGTTTGTGACACTTGCGACACTTGTGACCAAAAATACGACACTAGTAATGATGATAATGGGTCATCATTGAAGTGAGTAATTTTTATGTGTAATAGATTTCCCCCCAAAGTGCGAAGTTAGAATATGGAAACTGAGGATTGAAGTAATTTGTAGACTTTTTTTGAGCAAGGGTATGAACTCAGAGAACCTGGCAGAAGCTGCACACAACCATCAAACAAATATTATGATATGTTTCAAATCCAAGGTAGGCATACCTAAGCTTGGGTGATAAAGACTTGCAAGGTATGGCCGCCATAAGATACACTGCAGATCCTTAATTATATTAACAAAGAGTATAGCCACCAAAGATACAATGTGGATCTATACTTCCATGACATGAACTGATCATAGCCACGAAAAATACACAGTGGATCTACGAGATGACAAGACATAGCCATAGACCAATACAAAGTGGATCTATGTGACAATATATGTGTCAATATTCAAGAGAAACTCCGTCGCAACCTGGGAAAAGTACATATCTGAGTGATCACTCAAACTAGGGTCTTCTTACCGATACCGATGCAGTACAAATCTAACCATGTGAATAGATGTCCTGATGTCGAACATGGCAGAAACCACTTGATTACCGGTCAATGAGGTAAATTGTTAACAAGTGCGAGGGAAATCACCATTGATGTCAATGACTCCCAAGGTACCCTAGTACATTCCAACGAATGTGAATAGATGAGATGAAGTCGAACATCCATGGAATCATCCGATCAGAGGTCAATGATGTAAACCCATTGTTGAAAGCAAGGAGGCCTGCCATTGAGGCATGCAAGTCCCAAGGTACTAACTGGTTTCTAAGTCTAGTTCCCAGATAATGGGTTGAAGTTGACAAGAATAGACTCGTCGCAGGAGGGCCTTGATGTATCCCCCATCAATGACACGAAACTGACATAGATATGTAAATTGGTAGATCGAATGAACATGGACTGACACGGGTATTGAAACAAGATATTTGTGATGGTTGACTCTCGAGGCAGATAGTTCCCTTAAACACTGAGGCACAACAACATAAACATGACATGGACCAAAACATGATGATGCAGAGGATACTGTGACTTTTGTCGGGTGACCCAAAGGAGTAAATAAACGCAGAGGATTGGTTTAGTGCAGAGGTTCAGTGGATTAAAATGTATGGAAAGACAAAGTGTCGTGTTCAAGGGCGACCGTAAGAGTGACTGGTGATGTTTTCAAAAATTGCTTGGCTTGCTTCCTTCAATTTCCCCCTCATCCAGATAGACAAGTACCTCTTTTTGATTTAATGAGCTCGAGGAGGATAACACATGCTCGATATAACTCACCTTCGGCAAGTCCCTCTTCCTTTGTTTAACGAACTGGAAGAAGTAAGGGTTTGGTCCCATATGGGCCCTTTAATGTATGATTGTTTAACAAGTCCAGAGAAGGTAAAATCGATGATTTTTCATGTTTAGAGAGTCTGAAAAGAACTTAAAGATGACTCCAGGGTTGTCCTTTTTCGTAAGTTTAGTCTAGCAAGGCTGAAAAAGAGATAAATTATCACTCAAAAGACACCCTTTCAAACCTTTTAATGAGTGTGAAAGGAATCAAGATCACTCGACAATCTTTTCATGTTTAGAGAGTCTGAAAAGAGCTTAAAGGAGACTCTAGGGGGTTCCTCTTTTGTATAACCTTTACGAGTCCGAAAAAGTGATAAAAGTATACTCGGTTACATTCTCATGTATTTACGAGCACGAGAAGGAACAAAGACTAGGCTTGGTATGCCCCCAGCTTGAAAAACTAGTGGCTTAACTCCAGAATGATCATCAAAGGCTGGAGACATGCCCCCCAAGCTTCAATTCATTCACCGACTTTGAGGTTGTCACCAGTTTCTGTACTAGATGGAGAAAAAGGATAAGGGTGGATGAAAGGAAGGTTCAAATACGAGACCTAACGAAAGACTCGACTCGACATCTACGAGATTTGGTGAAAGACTCAACTTGATAGGAGAGGTGACCGTTTCATTTTTTAACGAGCTTGACACAGGAAAATAACTATGTTCAAGGCTTCGACTTCAATCCCCAGATTTCCGTTTCATTGTTTAACGAGCTTGCCACAAAGAGAAAAAACTATGCTCAAGGCCTCTGTTTCATTTTAAAACGAGCTTGCCACAGAGAAGAGAAACTATGCTCATGGCCTTTGTTTCATTTTTTTAACGAGCTTGCCATAGAGAGGAAAACTATGCTCATGACTTATGTTTCATTTTTTAACAAGCTTGCTACAGAGAAGAGAAACTATGCTCGTGACGTCTTCTTGATCATGGCTTCCAAGAGGATAATTCTCTGGAAGTACACCATGTCAAGGGAGAAAACTTGGTCATGGCTTCCAAGATATCTTCACTGGATGGAAGAACAATGCTATAGAAGGAACGCATGTCGAGGGCCGTGATAGGGGTAAAAAGATCAGGCTCCAATAGCCCTATCGAAGAGATCACCATGTCAACTACCGGATCTAAGTCATCGAAAGTTGAAGTCATGGGAGACGATGCCACATAATTGACCTATGGCAGGGGTGATACCAACTACATATAAGAACCGTTTAGGGAGGTCATTGGGTTGATGGTCATGTTAGGGCCAATAAACAAAAGTTGATAAATAGTCACCATTCTTCCATCGTGCAGGAAAGATATCACATGAAAAAGAGTGGACACAATAGCTTTCATGGCATAGACATAATGTCTCCCAAGGAGTAAATCAAAATCCAAGGGGTCCTGGACTACCATAACATCAATAAAGACAGTTTTCCCTCCCAAAGTTACGAGAAACTAAGGAAGGATCCCTAAAGGGTGAGTGGTTCTTCTATTAAAAGCGAACAAAGTCTGGGTAACTGGCACAAGCTGAGGATAACCCAAATCTTGCCAAGCAATAGAGGACAAAATACTAACGGATGAACCTTTGTTTATCAGTGTCTAAGGAGCGACTCGACCACAAACCTGTACTGTAATCTTGAAAGGTGCATGAGAGGGAAGATGAGGTCCAGTTAGCACACCCCAATAAAAAAGGATGGCCTCATTACTTGGAGGGGGTTTCGTAGGAGAGGGAGGAATGCCCCCCAACATGGTATATTCTGTATCAATGAGAAAAACATGGGCAAAATCAGGTTTACTCTCGAGCAGGAGAGTAGGATCGATTAATAACGACATCAAATCGACCACTTGGGTTTCATTTCTCCAAGGGGAGAATGGGGTCGACAGGTGGAAATGGATCGACCGCTTGGGTTTCACTCTCTAACAGAAGAGCAAGATCGACCAAAGATGGGATCAAATCAACCACTTTCTCAACTGGTTCAACTAAGGACGTGACCAGATTGACGACATGATCAACCTGACTGACCGATGAAAGGACCGAAGCAGCCATTTTGGCACTCGTCGGAGGAGTGGGATTGATCGCGTTGGCACTCTTCAGATGAAGGGTGGGATTGACCAATGACGGGACTAGATCAGTCACTTGGGTTTCACTTTTCAGATGAAAAGTGGGGTTGATTGATGATGGAACTAGATCAACTACTTTGGTTGGTGGTTCAACCGAGGATGAAACTAGATTGACTACCTGATCAACCAGACCGACCAGGGATGGAATCAGATTGACCATTCCATCAACTAACGATGGGTTGGGGGAAATCTTACGATAACCATTTGGGAGTTGAAGCTTTTCCAAAAGAGAAGAAGCCTCATCCATACGAGGACAAAGGTGAGAATAATGATCACCTTCACATAACATACAAGGAAATTTGAGAGTTGTCTTCTTCTTACCAACCTTAACGTCACTAGTTGACGGGGCATCACCAACATGACCAACAGGGGCCGATGATGTGGAGGAACACATTTCTAAGACCTTGGGAATACCAAGGAAATCCCTTCGAAAGTGGTTACCCTTACAAAGACTACAAGGGAATTTGGGTTTCAGATTCTTCATTTTAATCTTATCGACCTCATCAACACTCCCAGTACTATTAACAATAGCTGGTTGCTTGGATCCAACATCTGATGTAGTTGGAGGCTTGGTCCCTTTCTGGTTCTTCTTCTTCTCTTTTCATTTATTCTTCTTCTTATCAACCTGGCTACTCTCTTTAGAGCTTTCACTAGGCGAAGAAGGAGAAATGGAAGGAGACCTGATGGGTGAAGAAGGATAAAGGTCAACATGAGGTTGATGTGTGGGTGGTGTGCTTACATCTGAATCACCTGCATTCGAGATCACCGGAGTGGAAAACAAACATACCGGTAACCCAATTGTGAGACCTCGAAGGCTCAAAGTAGCGATGTAAGGAGGACCAACATTTTCGTAAGAAGGAAAAACAAAGGTTTCCCCTTGTAAAGGGGTTCCTTCAATGGTCATTCCGGGAATTGACACCATAAAAAATAAATATCCAACCTAGATTCTGCTAGGGAGAACAAACAACATGAGCTAAAAATCTAGTAAGCAAACAAGCAAACAAAACCTTCTCACAATGAGCACACTAGTCGGTGATGAAATCCGATATCGCGAGAACAAAGTAAGAAGGGGCTGAAATAGAGCAGGTGGAAAAGTTACGTTGACGACCTGCTTAACAAACTTACACCTTGGTGCAAGCTCCCACACATAATCGTGGGTATACCCTCCAAGGAGCCCGAGTGAGTTTGGCCAACGTCGATTCTAGGTACCTTGAAGAATTTCCCCTCCACAGTCACCTTGTGTAAAGACCCTAAAGAGATAGGCCACTAAGGTTACCAACTACAACAATGATGCTTGGGGAAACAATCGACAGTCTGATCCATGTGAAAAGGCAGGGTATCTGGCCTGAAATCAAATTGAAAGGCTTCCACTCATCAATGTGGTTATACCTTCAAGCAACCCCCATAATACACGCAATCTCTACACCAATACCAACAAAGCAGGGTGAGTAACTCTGCTAGTCTTGATGCGACCTCAGGTTTGACCCTTGTGTGAGAAGGGCTTCCCAGGACAAAATGTAGCAATTGGATTTCACCGCTCCCTAACACAGGATCCTATGTTTGTTTTCATCTTTGGAAATCTATCTTTCACACCTATTCCAAAGCCCTACAACTAATCTAATGTAGGTTTGCTACCAGAAAATGTAAAAATGTCTAATCAATTTTAGTTTAGCGCTTGATTTTTAAGGTTGTTGTTACTCAAAAGGAAAATGGCATGGACAATATGGTGTTTTGATTGACTTGAAATTTATTCAAAGATATGAATATGCAATCTTTTCATTTCCATGAAAGCTATGCTACGAGAAGGAGAAAACATTCATCATTCTAGATGAACAATGTCCCAAAATGCCAAAAAACATGCGATTCCACTACTTCAAATGCAAGCTAGTTTCACTACTCAAAATAAAGAATGAATTTATCTTCTTTGTTTGATTATTATGTATACAAAAATTAAATACAAAACCTTCAATGCTCCACTACTTTCAATCAGGAGAAAAAGTCTTATGCAGATGCAAATGACACGAAGCAAAAGGGCTACAAACAAAGCATGCACTCAAGGCAGTGAGGTATGAAAGAAAACAAGTAGAAACTTGTTCTAACAAGAAATAATATCGTCAATGATTCTACAACCAATCAAGCATTTAAGGAACACAAATAAAATGCAGAGAATAATCCAAGAAATGATAGGGAGAAAGAGAAATTACTCAAAACTGTCTTGTCAAAAAAGCAGCTAGAAAAGGAAATTTCACATTTGTAAAAAAGGTTTCAAGCTCCAAGAAATACAATAGGGAGTGATAAGCATAAAAAAGCATAAAAAACCAATCCAAACAACTTCACAAACCAACCACAGACTCTGGGTAAACATTTCTACAAAAAAGGCTGCAAAATACTGAGCAGAAGAAGGAAAAAACTCTCAAAAAAGAGACTAGCGCTCCCCCAGAAGGGTGCATAGAGTGTTGCAATGATTCCTAAGACACTGTAGGGGAGCGCTCGCTCTCTGGTATGGCCTATAGGGGGGCTTTGAGCCACCCATAAATTCAAAAAACAGTAAAAAAGAAGAAGGAAAACTCACCCAGAATGCACAAAAATTGGTGAAATTGCTAGTGAAGGCAGGAGAAGGAAAACGGATGATGAACAACCAGTAAAAGTGATCTGAAAGGTGGTAAAAGGGTAGGGAAAAACCAAATAAATACAAATAGGAGTTCCTTCCCCAGTGGAGTCACCAATTTATGTTACAGGAAAATCCCCCTGCGGACAAGTGGATTTCCTCTTGGATACTAGACCCCTATAACCAAGACAGAAAGGTGCTAATGTGGACACTGACATTCCTTTTCATGAAGCTAAAATATTCAAGGAATAAGAAGAAAAAAAGGTAAATACCTTTACCGATGTTTTTTCCTTGGTCGATCCAGGCTGATCTTGATCTCCAAGTTCTTCAGAAGGTCCTACAATACAATGAGCAACAACAATGAAACATACTTCCTACTCTACGATGATTAGCTTCATAATAGATCTATCGAAAGAAACAAGTTCAAGAAACATACACAAACTTAAAGGAAACAGGCCAAGAACATATTTATATTAATGAAAACAAAGAAAAGTGCTTACAACCATAGATGTAGATGCAACAACTTCACCAAGCTCTCTTTGTCTAGACCCGTGCTCAAATAATCCACCACCAGAATAACTATGCTTCACTGGTATCTCCCTTATGAGATCATAAGTTTGATGCCTCTAAACTCCCATATCTTTCACCATGAGAAGGCCTCCTTATATAAGCTTGGAGAGACCCAACCACCTTAGAGATTCTTGGGATAGGTTGAGGATCTTTCTCCTTCAGTTGTGGAACCTGCCTAAGATCCAACCTTGACCTCAAATTCAAATCCAACTGATTTACAAGATGAAGGGGATTTTTCCCTGATTTTCCTCAACAACCCAAAATTTTCTCAAACAGGTCAGTTCTCCCCCAAAAGGGTGCATAGAGCATTGCAACACTCCCCCAAAGGAGGGTACAGAGTGCTAGCACTCCTTGACAGTGGGCAAGGGAGCACTGCCCAAAATTCCTTCAAAAGATCCCAACGCTCCCCCAGAATGGTGTCCTGAGTGTTGCAACGCTCCCCCAAAGAGGGGTAGGGAGCGTTGGCACTCCCTGACAGTGGGTAGGGGAGCGTTGCCCTTCAAAAATCATTTTTAAGTGGTCTTTTCCATGGTAAAATCTTTGTACTCTTTGTCATGTGATTTCTCCTTCTTAAACCAGTCTTTGAAGGTGTCTTAAGTGTCCTTGTGATGTCGTTAAAGACACGACATAGGCAAGATGACAGTATGATGTTTGTGACACTTGCAACCAAAAATGCGACACTTGCGACACTAGTAATAACGATAATGGGTCATCATTGAAGTGAGTAATTTTGATGTGTAACAATAACTAAGGACAAATGATATGGACTTGAGGATATGACTATTGACCTATACCTCCTAGCTAGCATTGAAATTAACTAAGCTATGTTGACCTCCCATCACTTGGAAATAGCATTCCCTAATAGCCATAGGATCAATATTTTTTTTCCAAGAACAAAAACATACTTTATATTTCATTGAAATTGAGAGTACATTCCTTAGCGGCATAACACTTACATCAAGAACCAATAAGTAGTATATCCACTATTGTATCTTTTACCAACCTATGCAGGTTAACCAAATAAAATAAATATAAAACTAAAGAGAAGAGGCCTAGTGAGGCTTGTTACATATCCAAAAAACTACAATTCTATTTTAGAGGTCAATTTTCGATCATAAAATTCTTCAATAATCAGTTTATTTAAATCCATGAGCAAAGCATATTTTGAAAGTGATTCAATAGTAGTATTTAGTTCCCATAATAAATTTGTAAAATTGATTTAACATAATTGTTCTGATATAATTTTTAACTGTTGAGCAATTTTTTGAAGCCCCTCGTTGGTCACCTGGACCCGACTATTCATCCAATTGATAGTTAGCTCTAATATCCAAATACTTACATATCAAGATAATTCTTATCTACTACACTTTTAAGGAGTACAAATAAAGCTTTAAATTCACCTTGGTTGTTAGATATATGTCCTAGGTTTGCTTTGCCTATAAGGAAATGTGAGTCTGTGATATACAAAATAAATCCCAAGCCATAGTTGTGATCTAGACCTTGGAAAACACCATAAAAAAATCCCCAAGGGGCTTCCTTGTTGATATGTACCACGCTTACCACACGAGTATTTTTCAAATATGGAGAAGGATTATACATGGAGAGTAAAGCCATTGTTTGTTGAGATACCTTGAAAGAGGGGTAGTGATTGTCTTAAAAAATACTAGCGTTGCGAGCCAACAAGACTCCCCAAGCAACCAAAACAAGTAAGAATCTATATGGCTTCAGTAAGATTTGAAAAAAATACTCATGAAAACAATTTACCAAAGATTCCTTATCCCATAAATGATCCAATTTCAATTGACCTTCGATCTCATTCCATACCTTACGAGTAGAAGGGAAATCTAAAAAAATGTGGGAATTGGTTTCATCATTTCTCTTACACAGATATAAAAAACTTGGCCCCATTTTGTTCCATAATTATAATCTATCCCAACTCAAGACCCTTCCTTTGAGCACAAGCTAGAAAAAAATGATACCTTACATTGGGCCTTTTAGCTTCTACAACTTCTTAAACCACCATCGACTTGTTGTACCCTCCATATTTTGCATCACTGGATATCCTTGTTTGGTCGAATAATGCCCCCCTGAAGTGTCGTAGGACCATGCTTGTTCATCATCAAAAACTGATAATCGAATGTGAGCCTTTTTGAATTCATCAATGTACTAAGTCTAATGTTGATGGAAAATTGCTTCAAACCCCAAGTCTTCTACATTTATCCGCCCTTGTCTCCACATTGCCAAGCGATCAACATCTCCAATACTATTAAGAGTGCAATGGCCTATCTCTCAGAGCTTAACAATGAGGGCCTCTAGGAGGAATACCCTTTCTCCACACCACACTATTGCATATGTATTGATTCTAACCTAAGAGATTGATCTCACCTTCCAAGATAGAAACTGACCAATTATAGGAAAAACAAGAGTAATTTCCTTCCATTTATTAGAAACATTGTGAATTGGATTGTGGCTCCTTCGGAGAAAATCTAGGACCATTCCAAGTGCAATGTACTTGTCAATTGAAATCCTCTGCCATAAATTGTCCCTAGTCAATAAAACCAAAAGAGACTTTGCATCCAAAGCTTTCCTGAAAACAAAAACATTCAGTAATCCCTATCCTACAAACCCCTTGGGCTTGGAAAATTGTTTCCAACTGACCAAATGAGATCTTAGATATTCAGTGCTACCCTCCAAAATATAATCGAAACATAATTTCAAAATCTTGTTGAGTACTCCTTTCGAGATATGGGCTAGAATATGTCAATAGAACAGAATTGCTTCAATTACTGATTTAATAGAATCAATATGCCACCTTAGATATCCACTTATTACACCAGAAATTTATTTTATTTTCAATCCTAGAGAGTAGCTTTTGCACAAGCCTACAAGACTATTCCTTCAAACGTCATGTGGATTGACTAGAAGTGAGGTTTCACTCACATTCAACGCATTAATGACAACAATCCCATCATGATTACTCACTAGTTGAGGTACCAAGAGGCCTTGAGCTCCTTACCATTCAATACTAGTATTATGGGTGGTTCCATGTCTACTCAAGCATGGGAATCCATGCCTAAGTGACACTCCCTTTCCCATTGGGAACCGGTCTTTACTGAGCTTAGTCTAAGGCCAATAAAAGGAAACCTTGGGCATGCATAAAAATAAGAGAAGAAAAAAACAAAGTTATGTTGTGTTAGTGAGTTTGGAGAATCGTATTTCCCCAAGGTCTCATTTCTACATCCATAAGCACCAAAGATTTGTGTATTAAACATCTCCCCTTTGGAGAGCTTTGTACACCTTCTTGTTCATTCAGTGAGAGAAAAAAGTTCCAAAGGGACACAAGAGGACCCTCCCAAGGAGGAGAAGGCGAGCCCATTTGCTGTCACCATCCTCTATTGTGTTATCAACACGTCCTTTTCCATTGGTATATAATTCTTCCATTTTCATTTTCTATTTTGTTCCCATACTTGTTATTTGATGTTTTTTTTTTGTTTATTTCTTGTACATGGATGTTTTATGAATTTGGTTTCATTCTAACAAATTGATTGTGGTGTTATCTCTTCCTAGATAACACTCAAACTCTCTTTTTTTCTCACCCAAGTCGCAAAAGAGACAAAACACTAGCATCAAAGGTAGGGGTTGTTGGTATAATAATTCATTTATGGTTGTTGGCACACAATTATAATACCCTAGGTTCGAGTTATTCATCCAACAAACCCTTTAGATATTGTTCCCTTCGACATCACCTACATGCAAGTGAAGTCTCACCCGAGGCATCTACTGTGGTTGCAGGAACCAAGTTTCTACAGGGATGAGGTGATGTGAGGCTATCAACATAATCATTAATACTTATTCACCCTGTGCGCATTTCCTTATTTAACATCCTTTTATCATTCAATAAATCCTATGCTTGGATTCTATTAACTAACAGTTCATTATTGTTTTTTTTTACAAGAACGATTAATGGATTTTAATTAAGAAAGGCAGTGGCAAAGCCACTGGTTCTGTTACAACTATGGTGAGCCACACTCTACTAGTCGAATACAGTCCTGGAGGCTATACTAACCTTGCAGGGGTGGGAAGTTTTACACATTTATTTATAGTAGAGGCTTCTATACAAAATGCCATCCTTGTTGAGAAATTGCAGAACTCCCTTTCGTGACTTGAAATGCTGATTTACTTCTCTGGATCTCGCTTCCATTCATTGTTTAGCTGAGTCATTTTTTCCTCTAGCTGGGTGATTCTGGTCTTGAATTATTTCTTGGGGTCCTTGATTTATTTATGGAGTTTGCCGAGCTCCTCAGTGATCTCAAATTTTGTGGTGGTAATGTCCCATTCCAACGTCTCCAATCTTCTTCCTGTGTCTATGTCCAGATTTTGAAGAAAGTCCAACTGGTAGTTCAACATTTGCTTTAAATTTTCCAGAGCAACGTCCATTGCGTTCAGCCTTTCTTCTGTGCTTGACTTGCTTCCCAAGATGGAATTCATCTTCGATGACTTCTTCTCTTCTCCTTACGACTTGCTGCTGCACTCGATCCTCTCGTAGATGGGCCAAATTCCTTCTTGGCTGTCTCTGCGTGAGGATGGTATGGAGGGCTGAGTTCCTCTCCCCGATTTAAGCTTAGTCTCCTCCCAAGTCGTATCCCCTAAATGATTCGTGTGATCTGAAGGGGTTGGGTGACCTGTTGCTCTGTCTCCTCCCCAGAGAAAATCAACGATCGAATGATGCACTGGTTTGTACCTTCTGTCCACTTGCATTGTCCTGTAGCGCCTTTGTCCTGTCGCACTTTGGATTTGCTCAAATCCTTCTTTCATGCTGCCTTTCCCTTTCCAGCTCATGACTTTACTTTTTTTATGGGATTTCTCCCTAGAGTCACGACAGATCCACTGTGGACATTGTTCCATTAAGTTGCATGGTTCTAGCAGTCAAGAGGACTCCTTTATTGGCCTTGACGTCTGCTTCCTCATTTAGGTTTTGTAAGACATGGTAAAGCTTATAAGACCGGAAATTCCCAAGGAGGAGTTGGATTTTCTCTAGGAGGTTATTGAGTTTTGCTTTTTTGAGTTTTCTTTGGTGGATTAAGGCTTTGATTACTATCCGAAATTCCCCAATTATTACCAGATCTTGAATGTTATGAATGATTGCTTGAATGAGCCCTTGCCAGAGGGCTAGGGATTCTGATCTATTGTTAGTTTCAGTTCTGAGCCCCCAAGTGAAGCTTATCTTCATTGATCTGGTGGGGATTTCTAGAATCCCTCCTCCACTTGCTAAGCCTGGGTTCCCTTTGGAGGCTTCGTCAAAGGACAAAATATGTTTCTTTTCCTTTGTCTTCCAGTCTGCAAAATATTGTTTCTCCTTTTGTATTTTCCAGGCTTCTTGGCCAGAGCTGCTATCCTTTTTTCCCCCCTGGGCTTGAATTTTAAACTGCGCCAACCATTGTTCCTCTTCCAACTCTAGCACGCTAGAATTTTTTGTTTGGTAGAAGTAGGCAGTGCTTTCGCCAAAATAGGCCTGTATCTTGGTTGCAACTTGGGCTAGACTTCTTTTGAGTTCCCTAAAAAGTCTATTGTTTCGCTCCAGACATATTTTCCAGAGGATGATTTTGGGGAGGACTCTCCACAGAGTGGATATTTGGCATTTTTTTCTCAGTCTGGAAAGGGCAGAAGGAATACCAATTTTGGAGAAGGTTGCTCGTATCTTGGGGTGTGATGAAGACACTCTGCAATCCCAGAGCCAATTGCCAGACTTATTTGGAGTAGGAACAGTTTAGTAGAAGATGGTATGTGGTTTCTTCTACTTGAAGATAGAGCGGGCATCTATTGGGGCCTTCCCACCCCCTTCTTCTTAGGTTTTCTCCCGTTAGAATGCTTCTGTGAGCCAGAGTCCAAATAAACATGTCAATCTTTGGGATGGACTTGGAGGTCCAAATTGCTTTCCAAATTGCTAGGTTTGGAGGGACATTGGGGAGGGCATTTGTGAGATGATACCCTGCTGCAGTGGTGTATGTCCCTGAGCTTGTTTCCCAACCTCATTTGTCTTTTCCTCTTTGTTTGAGTGGGGATTTCCCTTGGAGACAGAGCTTCAGGGTGTTCCAACCCTCTTCTAAATCAAGGGGGTTGTTAGCAGTTCCCCACCTTAGCCACATCTTGTGCTCATCGTTCCCCGAAATTGAGATGTCCCAAAGAGTGTTTAAATTTTGAGTGACCATCCATTCTTTGAGTTGATCCAGATCCTGTCTCAACCTAATGGGAGGATCTACCATGATTGAGTCCTGCCAAATATTGATTTTTTTCCCATTGCCTGGCACCCAAGTGAGATGAGGTCTGAAATGGGGCATAGTCTTTTGGCAGAGCGAGAAGATTGGGGAGCCTCTTTTCTCCAGAATTGGGTGCTCTATACATCTTTCCCTTGGACCCCTAAATTACTTTTTCCATAACACGTTTTTACTCCACGTTGGCTTCCTGATGGTTAGGTTCCAAAGCATCTTTGCCCCTAGTGCCAGATTTTGAACATGTGCATTTTTGAATTTGAGACTGCCTTCCAGGATTGGTTTAGAGATTTTTTCCTAGCTTATTAGATGCAACTTTCTCCATGACTGTTTCCCACCTTCCCATAGGAACCTTCTGAACATAGCTTCAATTTTTTGTATTATGGAGGTAGGGGCCAGAAGCAAAGAGCTTTGATAGATTGGAATGTTGGCAAGGACGGCCTTGATTAGGACCACTTTACCTGCCAGTTTTAACCAGCTCACTCCCCAAGAAGTTATCTTGTTCTTTATCTTTTCAATCATCAAATTCCAGTGTGAGGTTCTTGGGGTGGATTTGAAGATTGGGACTCCCAGGTATTTAAAGGCATCCCATTTGGTACAGCCTTCCATTCCAAGTACCCTGGCAATCTCCAACATTTCATTTGGCGTTATATTCCAACCATAGATCTTGCTTTTAGTAGGGCTTATGGCACTTCTTGAGATTTCTGTGTAAGCCGCTAATTCATTCTTGAATTTCATTGTTGTTTGTAAGCTCACACCTCCCATTAGAAAAGTGTCATCCACAAACTGGGCATGATTTATGTCCTTTACCCTTGGCACTATTCTCAAACCATGGAGATTGTTGTGGTTCTATCCGTGCTCTAGTTGGAAGCTCAGTACTGAGGCTTGAATTGCATAGAGGAGGGGAGAGAGGGGGCAACCTTGTCGGAGTCCTATGGAAGCTTGAAAGAACTTATTTACCCTCCCATTCAAAAGAGGGGCTATCTAAGGTGACCCGATACACGCTTTGATCCAGTTTACAAAAGCTGGTGTGAACCCGAAATTTTCCATGACTTTAAATAAAAAATTATGTCTTACTCTATCAAAAGCATTGGCGAGATCAAGTTTTATTATCATACCTTTGTCTTTCCTCTGGATGATTGAGTGCAGGGCCTCTTGCACTAGGATGATGTTATCTACTATGTGTCTGCCTTTGATGAATCCTCGGTTTTCGGGGATGATTATAGGAAGAATTGTTTTGATTCTGTTGGCTATTACTTTTGTGAGGATTTTATAGCTTGTATTGCAGAGGGAGATTGGCTGAAATATATCGAAAGCTGATTGCTCCTTTTTCTTTCAGAATCAGTGCCAAGAAGGTTGAATTCGTTCCACCTCCTAGTTTGCTGCAAGTTTGAGATTTCCGGATCAAATTCATTAGATCTGATTTTATTATATCCCATCTTTGCTGGTAGAATCTTGTTGTGAAGCCATCTGGGCATGGGGCTTTGTCAGGATTCATTTGGTCCAGTGCCTCCTTTATTTCTTGTTGAGTAACTTTCTTAGTTAGGTTGTTGTTGATGTCTTCTTTGATGAGTTTTGGGATAAGGGAGAGAGGGTACTCTTTGGGGTCTATATCAGTTCTTTGAGTTTCAGTATAGAGTTCTTTGAAGGCTTCAGTTTCCACTTCTTTAATGCCTTCCAGATCCATGATTGTTTGATTTTGAACTTGAATTTCTGTTACTGTTTTAAATTGCTTCCTTGCCTCAACTTGCTTGTGGAAGTAGCTCATGTTTCTATCTCCTGCTTCGAGCCAAAGGCTTCTGGATTTCTGTCTCCAATAATTTTCTTCCTCATGACAAGCCTTGTGCCATTTCCTTTGTAGATGGTCTTCTTGTTGCAATCATTCTTGGGTGATCTCTTGATTTTACATTTCCAGTTGGTGGTTCCCTAGCTGCTTTTGGGCTTCTTGATGAGTTTTAATTGGATTTGCCTGACCTTTTGTCCAAGTTTTTAGTGCTGTCTTTAATCTTCTGAGTTTTTCTTCCCACACATAGAAGGCTGAGCCTCTTACTGTGCCATTCCAGACTGTGGTCACTAGCTTTAGGAAGTCTTTATCTTGGGGCCAAGTTGGGCTAAATCTAAAAGGTATGGGCCCATGGTTTTTGTCACATGAAATTTCTAAGAGGATGGGCTTGTGATCTGACACACTGTGAGGAAGGATTAAAGAGGTGGGAGTGAGGCACACAAGTAATAAGGAGCTTTGGATGAGGAATCTATCCAGCCTGGCTGCTATATGCCCTGGTCCTATCCTTTTGTTTGTCCACATGTATTTGCCTTTAATAGGCTTGATATCTTCTAGATCCCAATATGAAATTAGATCTTCCACCCACTCTCTTGCTGGGTCTCGCACAATGGAGCCATATTCTTTTCCATCTAAATCTAGGGTCACATTTAGATCCCCCCCAATAATGATATTGTCTAGATCATTTTGCAATAAATAGTCTTTTAGGGTCTCCCAACACTTTCTTTTTTCCGTTAACAGGTGTGGTACATAGATATTGAAGAGACTTACCAGTCGACCTGTTGCCTTGTGAAGGAGTTTGGTGTGGATCAAGTGCATGCTCGTTTCAGAGTTGATCAGATCGAACATCATAGTGTTCCACAGGGTGCCTAACCCGCCCGAGGCACCTCTTGCGCTTTCTGCTATTCCTTGGCTTATTCTCCATAGGATAGTTGTTGCTTTGAGTAAGTCTTAGATGTCCATCTTGGTCTTCTGGAGGAGTAAGATATATGATTTTGAGGCTCTTATGATGTCCTTAAGTGCTTCTTCTTTCCTTTTGCTTCCGAATCCCTTGCAATTCCGGGAAGTTAGTTTCATTAATTACCTTGGGGGGATGAATGGCCTCCTTGGGAGGCCTTGGAGTGCTTCCTTGTCTGTCTGGCATTGATTAGTTGTTTGATTGTTGGTTGCGATCCCTTTAGGACATATTTGTAGGTTTCTTTGTCTCTTTCTTCCTTCTTAGATTTCCTACCTCTTCCTGTTTTCTTTGGTGTGGGCAGGGCATCACTTGCACCTTCGTACTCACTATCTGACGAGACCTCACCTTGCTCTATGTATGGTCTTGCGTCCTTTCTTAGGGGGGATTTGCATTGATCTTCTTCTTCTACCGGCGAGTGGGTTTCTCTGACTTTGGGGGTTGGATTTTCACGCGTATCTTCAGTTGGGTATTCCTCCTGTGTGTTTTCTTCTGCTATTTTCTCTGCAGGTTCCTGAGCCAATATTCTGAAGGTGTTCTCTACCCTTGTGTCTGATTTATTTCCTGGGTCCCTGGGTTGTGTGGGGGCTGTCTTTTCGTTCCTTGGGCCTTTAGTTTTGGAGTTGGATCTTCCTTTTCTTGGTTGTTTCCATCCTTCTCCACTTTCTTTCTCCATGTTTGGGTTTTTAGGGAAGTTCCTTTGGAAATGTCCGTATTTATGACATCCCCTGCATTTGAACAGGAGTTGTTCATAGTCCAGCTTATGGTAATCCTGCCAGTCACCGACCTTGAGTTTGATCACTTCCGGAAGTCCCTCCTCTAGATCGACTTCCACGCAGATTCGTAAGCATGAGTATTGGTCTCTAGGGTTCGCTCTGTCGATGTATTGTCCCAACCCGTTCCCGATTGCTTGAAGCGAGGAGGGGTTCCAACAGTGGATTGGCAGATTGGGTAGCCTGACCCAAACTGGAACGTCCTTGGGAACTTCTAGAGATGGATCGAAGCTAGGAGTCCAACGATTCAGATAAATCCCTTGAGTGCCCATGAAGTACGACCCATTATTGAAGATGAGATCCCCATCTTCCTGAGAAATGAATTCAAAGATGAAGAATCCTCTTCCCACCGCATAGCAAGTTACACTATTTTTGATCACCAGTCTCCAATTCCTTTGGATCCAGTTGTCCGTGGTTCGGGCTGATGGCCATAGCCCCATGAATTGTCCAACCAGTCCTCGTTCTGACAGGGAAACTGCTACCCTCATTGGATGGTCTGGGGGCAGATCAATTTCAGGTATTGAATCGAGCTTCTTGACGAAGCTAGGGGGATCCGCAGGGGGGAGCTTCTTACCTTGGGCGGCTAGAAGCTTGCGAAAAGAAGAAGCAAGAGAAGGAGGGGGCAATGGCTCCCCTCCTCCTGGAGAAGCCATGGAATGCAACTAAGGAAAATAGAGATGAAACCCTAATCAGAGAGTTGTCTCATTCCAATTTTCACCCTTTTGGATATTTTTTGTTGACTAATGAATTATATCTAAATGCAATATTATTAAATGAATAATAGTTGTTTCCACCCCTACCAGTTCATTATTGTTACCATAACAATTGTGCAACATTAATCCATCTAAGATTCATTTAGTACCCTAAACCCTAGTGAGCAGAAACAATATAACATAGATCGTGACATTACCAACCCATTGAATCATTCATTATTATTGTGCATCAACTATATGTTAACAGATATATACTAATCATGCATAAACATAACATCCATGAATAATCACATCGAAAAACACATTAGACAGATAATTTTAGCATCGTTCACTCGATCCTTGGGCTACGTCCACAATGGTTGGATTCTATATTAGTCTTCGTGCAATAATCACCTCATGTTTGTGCACTACGCTTACAAAAGATACAACATATTGTAATCCCCAAACCTGCCTAACTGCTCTATAGTGCGAGCCTATCTCTGCAACTTCTTAGTTTCATCAATCATGAGCAACCTAATCTCTTCCTCTCAACAAGCAACCTAATATTCCCGACCCTTTACATATTTATACATATAATTAGGGATAAAAACCCTAATAACAACTTGTCCCAAAAACCTTAATGGGTCATAATCGTTTTTCCTAATTTTGTGTCGATCTGTTTTTTTTTCCTTATTTAGCGCCAAACTGTTGCTTTTCCTGCTTTTGTGCTAAAATGATGCTTTTCCTGCCTTTGCGCTGCAAAATGCACCCTTACCATGCACTCTGGTTCTGCCTTTTACTCTTTTCTCTACTATGGCACGGGTCCCAAAACTCGGTTACTCTCATCCAAAATGCCTGCCCAACATGCCCCCAATAGAAACATGTGGCTTGTCCCGAGCCACTTAAGCCATTTTCAAGTTCTCCTTGAATTTTTCAAAAATATCCTTTGTTGTGTTGGTCTTCTCTTTGACCTATGTTTCATTTAACAAAATTGTTTCTACTAATTATGTAGTGATATGAGTTTGTCGTTTCTCTTCAGCTTGTTCTGCATGTTTGATCATGCATTGCGCTTTTGATATTTCCTCTGCACCTTTCAATTCTTCTTCCCGCAACATCTCTATCTGTTGTATGAGAGCTTGTTGCTCGACCCTCAACTAGTTCATCTCAACATATATTTTCTTACTCTCTTGCATTTTTTTCATCTTCTCGGCTGGTGGAAAATTACTCATGGTTTCCTTAATCTTCTGAGCCTTCCCATGCGTAGTTTGAATCTTTAGTTCAATACTCTATAACTTTGCATCTTCCGACAACTGATTCCAAACTTATTTGTTGTCTTCATACAACTTAGCACATTTTGCTTCCAAAGTCCTAATACTTTCCACTACAATACTTATTGTCTTCTCCCTTTGGCCTCTTTCTTCTGGGGGTGTGTTTGGTGTCATTTGTGTTTCTAACTCAATGATTTTCATTCGGAATCCCTAGATGGCTTCGTTGATCTTCGCTACATGATCTTCCAATGGCATATCCACCTCCATTGGTACCTCCTGAATCTCTTTGCAAACCTTTTCAAATGCTTGCTTCACCTGTTCTTCCCTCTGTGTAGCTACATCCCTTTTTAGTTCAACTCTATTGTAGTCAATCTACATTCTTACAATATCTATTGTGGCCTTAACCAATTCATTAGATGCTTTTATTGTGCACAAGTTAAATTCTTGCACTATGCTCACCTGCAACCTCTTCAACATTTCTCTCGGTATCTGTGATAAGACTAAGTCAAAGTGACTTAGTGTGCACGCTTGCTCCTGCATTTCTGCTGATGGGAACACAATAATCCTTGGTGCCAACTTAATTTTTTTGTGCTCCCCTGTTACTTCTAATGCATGGGAGACTATCTGTCTTTCTTATACTAGCCTTTTTGTGCTTGTCATTGGTCCTTCAATTGTTTGTTGTGCACTTGTTATCTTGGTTTCTTCCATCAATTGGTGTAGTACAACCATTTCTTCCCATATATTTTTGTTCATTCCTTCTTGATGCTCCACCATGTAGTGAAACACGTCGTCGGTGACCTCCTTAAATTGCTCCCCAAACCTCTCAAAGTCGTCTTCCGTCAGTACCAATGGACTCGTTTCTTTGTTTGCTTTCCGCTTCTTTCGACGCGACACTGATTTTCCCTTCTCTGTTTCTACGACTTTCCTCTTCTTGCTTTCACTGTCTCCTTGGCATTATACTTCCTCAATCTCAGGATCTGGTATTTATGTTTCTTGTTCGTTCGATGGGACCTTCTAGTCTGCATCCCAGTCCTGCATAATCAATTATATGTCCTCCTTTTTTATTCGGTACTTTGTTTTGACCCATTCCTCTCTTTGATATTTCTTTGCTTGTATGTACATATGATTATGATATGCCATGAACCACACAATTAGTTTGTAAGTTTCTACAAGTTGTGGGGAAAGTCATGGTGTATCCTGGATACATTGCCTAATAATTTCCTTGTATAGATAGAATTCAATATTTTTGTCGATTTTTCGTCCCTTGTGCATTGTGTACCACAAGTTATGATACTTGGCGGACAAGCACGACTTGCCTCTCATACCCAAAAATTGTGCATCATCAAGTTCTTTCCACACTGCTACCACGATCATAAGTAATAACCAAGAATAGTGGAATTCCATTCCTTTATCCTATGCCTCCGCGTAGTATATCAGGAACTGGTTGAGTAAAAATGGTTCCCAACTCATCGTTACCCCTTCTAAACATTTCTCATCTACAAATATCACGCTTGTGGGCACTTGGTATTTCCTGCATTTTCTCAAAAATTTGCACGCCAATGCTTGTGTCGCAAATCATACCATTGGGTCACATATACTTGGCACATCCAACCTGTGCAAACCTCTAACTGTGTGTAATTTCTCCTTAATGGCCTTTGAAAACGCCTTCTCATTCTTTCTATCTACAAACAACAATGTAGGATATTTCCCATATGTCAGTAATCCTGTGATTCACAATTAGATTTGTGTCTATAGAAATCGTCATGTCTAACCATAAGTATCCGTCCTGCACACATGATAATAACATATTCACACATGCGTTAATCTCCTGGATCCTACCAAAATGTGGGATGTCAAATAGATTCAATAGGACAACTTGCTCCAACCCTCTGGCCCATACCTTCGGCTCAACTATGGGAAGGTATGTCTTTGCATCGATTTTCCTCTCCAAGTAGTGGTTTGACACAATTGGGGAACTTCTTTGTATATGTGATGTTTTGGTTCACATATTTCAGTTGCGAGACCTTTCCTAACATATCCTCATCAATAATTACCCCAACTAGGATTTCTGGTGTTACCAAGTTGTACTTCGCATCCTTAATTAAATTAATTGGTTTGACATCGTCCTTCCTTGGTAAAACATAGTCCCTTGGAAACATCGACTCTGAAAAGGATGCTCTCGAAGTCTCCTCAACTTCTGGTTTTGTTGTCGCTTCTCTAGTGCGTGCTTTCTTCTGTTATGATGTTGTTTCCTTTGGTGGTGCCATCTCTACAATAATGTTACCTGTGAAAACTCCTTCAACTCCGTGGCATTTATCAAGGATCTGCAACACTTCTGTCGGCTCTCTCTACTCGTTGCGAACTCCAATTTACAATGATGTTGGCACGTCGACCCTTCAGTGACTTTGGTGCCCCTTCGACAATTGTCCATCTACCTTTGCACTTGAATGAACTATCTAATCCACTAGTGTTGTGCAATCATTACTTTCTTTAACACTACATTAATTATGAATCCTTCACTGGATTTTTGCCTCAATCTGCCAGTCTGTCACGAACTCTGTCAGCGCTTTCCATTTATGACTATGTGTGTCCATGATGTCTCGTCATTACTATTTTTTAACCATCGTTTCTGCTCTTTAATGCCTTTAACTATATCTATGTTTCCTCTTCTATGCAATTCTCCAGCTTATTCATTTGTTCGTTGCAGAATATTTTCTCATGTGTACAGTTCACTTCCTCTACATTACTATGCTACATAGGTTCCTGCACGGGTCAGACTAACGCATGGACGAGCGGACATCCCTATAATTTTCTTTGTGAAGTATCTACATTCCCTTGTCACTCATGTTTCCAAGCCTATGATGCTGCAATGTTGTATCCACTCCTGTGTAATCTAAAGAGATAGAAGAGTAAGTATTACCAGTACATAAATACAATGTACCTACCTTCTCTCCTTTTGCTATCACCAGTGATCCTTTGGTGACCTTCCACACCTTATATGTAAATATGGATATATAACCTTCACTTTCCAACTTCCCTATTGAAATCAGATTTTTCCTTAGATATGGAACATGTCTTACCTCTTTCAACAACCATTGGTTTCCATTCCTTTGCTTTATTTTTACCTTTCCAATTCCAACAATTTTGCATGGTGCATCAACACCCAAATGAACCTGTCCAAAATCACCTTGAACATAATCTAGAAAATGTTTCCTACAGGGTGTGGAATGAAATAAAGCCCATAAATATACTACCTAAGACTCATAAATATTATCTACAGAAAGAATCAAAGAATATTGTAACACATCACCTGTTACATTTGCTTCCTGATTTTTCTCCTGTTGTCCATCTCTTTGTTTCTTTGGAGCTCTGCAATATTTCTTCAGATGTTTTTTCTTCCCACAATTCCAGCACTCTATCTTTCCTAGTCTGAAATTTGGATCTGCCCTTCTTAGAATTCTCGTGGTTCCCTGAGCCCTCTATCATTTTGTCTTCCCATGTTCTCCATGTTTAACTCATTACTTGATGTCTCACCTGTGCTTTTCCATCACATTTCCTCGCTAAGGATAACACCAACAACATCATCAAATTTTAAAGTGTTTGAACCAGAGGCAGAGTTACTTACAACCATGTCCAAGCCATTCCAACTTTCTATAAATAAGCACGAGATTAGAAGAGCCCTGACCTCATCATCAAAGTCCGCTTTTACAAAAATTAGTTGATTAGTAAGTGTATTAAATTCATTTAATGATCTGAAATAGACCCACCTTTTGACATCTTCATATTAAATAATCTCTGCATTAGAAATACCTTATTGGACGCTGGGGGTTTTTCATATTGTTCAGCCAATGCATCCATCAACTCCTTCATTGTCTTTTCTTTCGAAATATTGAAAGCCACCGACGCTTCCAGGCTTAGCCGTATCATTCCTAGTGCCTTTCTGTTAAGAACCTCCCATTCTTCATCCTTCATGGTTGTTTACTTCTTTTCTATTCCACCCAATGGTAGGAATAGATCCTTCTGATATAAATAATCTTCCATCTGCATCTTACATAACTGGTAGTTTTTGCCGTTAAATTTCTCGACCCTAAACTTTCCATCTTCCGCCATTCCTCCCACTTGAACCAAGAACCCTATTTTCCCGCGAGTTACCTTTTGCTTTGATACCAATTGTTAGAAAAACAGGATCGCGAAGCAATAAAATAAAAAAAAATTCAAAAATAAAACACATAAGGTACACAATAAAATAGAGACACATATATACGTGGTTCACCCAGTGTGGGCTATGTCCACCAGAGAAATTGCAAGGTCCTTCCTTTTAATTATCCAAAAAATGAAGGGATACAACCTACAACACACCCAATGTAACTTCCTCTTCTTTCTCTCACAGTATCCTCTCTTAGAATACAATATTCGCAATGATACATAGCCACAATACATTTCCCTCATGAAAGAGGGTTTCCTTCTAGGGAAAAAAACCCTAACATAACTTCTATCATCAGATCTGCGACCTTATAATGAACGGTCCAGATTTACTATGAAATTACAATATACATTTACAAGGAAATTTTTCCTTCAGGGGATTTTCCCCTGGACCCCCCAACTGGGGGGATCGAGACTCCACAAGGGGGACAAGCCCCCCCTTTAACTCCCCCGCATGGAGGGGTGTACAATCTTCTGAGGTGTAAAGTCTTCATGGGGTGTAAACACAGTTAAAAACAAAGACCTTTGAATCTGGAAGATAATCAGACTCCACAACCAACAACATCCAAAAACCTATCCCTACGAGATGAAGCACCAAAAGTCATGTGGGCCTTGTTGGGGTAAGTTAGTACATTAACTTCTTAGGGTCGTAACTTTTGCATACGATCTCCCTTTTAGGCGTGTGATAGCCTGTTGGAAAGGTGTTTTCGAGAAATACACATTATGTCATGAAAATATGACTCTAACTATAGTTTGATTGCGTAAATACAAGAAAACACTGTTTAGAGCCCAAAAACGACCCTGAAAGTACATAAAGATGTATTGACATGAAAATTTCCAAAATAAGCTAGTTTGAATAGGTGGGTGGCCACCAATATCCACCTAGATGTTGTGTAGGGCTTCATGACATCCTTGTAAGTGCAGAACCCACAATTACAAAGAATTTTCCCTATTAAAGAGAAATGTGTTGAACTGAAAACTGTTAAGATGAGCCAGTTGGAATTTGGAATAGGTGGGTGGCCACCAATATCCACCTGGATCAATCCTCCCCCTTTAGGAAGCAATGGTCTCCATTGCATTGAGCACCTGGGGAAGAGAGTAAAACATTTTCTGAATCTGAATCTTGGTGAGTTGCGTGACTTGTTGGAGAAGTTGCATTGCTTGGTTTGTGGAAGGTTTTCACGAACCTATTGCTGGCGGGGTTGAATCCATTCCACCAACATGTTGTCTTTGGGATTGACGAGGCATTGTGTAGGCACCATTGTAGGTGAAGGAACAATATTTGTTTTCTCTTATGCAATCTTCTTTTGCTAGATAGAAGGTGTCGAGGCTGTAGTGGTTGTAGTGGAATTTTGTGCATCCTTTGAACATACTGTGAAGAGGATGAATTTTGTAGTATGAGAGATTACCTTGTGACACTGTTTTGGTGGAACAATAGTCAAAACTACCTCTAGTATCCTGTAGAGCTTACCCCCCATAGTAATAATGACACTACGGGGTTGAGACTCATAAACAACATGATGTTTCCACATATATGGTTGGCCCAAAACAACATCACATACATCAAGAGAGGAAACATCACACACTACCTCATCCTTGAAGGGATATATGCCATAAGACAGACAATACTACTGGCTGACACATAGATCTCATCCCTGGTGAAGCCACCGATGTTGTATGGCTATGAGTGTGATGTTGTCAACAACCCCAACTATTTGACGACCTCAACTGATATGAGGTTCTTCTGGCTGTCGCTATCAACAATGAAATGTAACGTGATCCCCTTCACCCACATCTGTGAATGGTAGAGGCACTCCCCCTCTTCAGGATCTACTAGTTCTTATGGTTGAATTGTTGTGGCCATGACAATAGTAGTAGGGTATGTGTTGATGATCTTTCTATTTTCAATATTTTATGGATCATATTCTGAATCAAGGTTAGGCTCCTTGTCTTTGACCACGACCACCAATGACTATTTCGAGCAACATTCATCGGTGTTGTGCCAGGGGATTTTGTGGAGGTCGAACCACTTCCTAGTGTCATTCTTTGTCTTTCATTTATCCTTCTTTTCCCATGTCTTGGAATGGTTTTCGAGAGGTTGTTGGTTAGGGCCATCTTTACTATGCTTTAGTTATTGCATATTTGCAGACCCGAAATCCCATTTGTTTCGGTGCCTAAATTTCTGCTCGATTTTGACAACATATCAATAGACAACTCCCAATGATGAGATGTTTAATAAATCCATTTTGGTTTGGATGTACCTATGCAAAGCCCCATAGTATTTCAAAACCATATGTCACTCAGATTTTTTGATACCCAGTTTGGTGTGCAATGTATGGAAAGTATTTGTGAACTCCAACATTGTTTGACTCTTCTCTTGTCACAGTGTGGTCGATCTCATGTACTAGTCTTCATAATTATCAACATGGTAGTATTATTCCTTGACCGCATGCACAAAAAATCCCCAAGTGGGCTCAACCCCATATATTCTAGATTCCTCTGTAGAACTTTTCTCCCAGTAAGTTTCCCACCAATGTTTGACATGCAGGAGAGCCTTGTGGAGTGCGAAGGTGATCTTTTCCCTGCCAGAAAAATTGTGAACATAGAAATAACATTCTAGTAGATTCAACCATTTTTCTAAGGCATTTGCATCTCTCTGACCTTCAAATACGGGAATATCAAAATTAACTTATACCTTGAAGGGAGAGGTTCCTCCAAAGTGGTTTCTTGATGAAGATGTGTCTGTTTCTATCAGTAGGTGTTGAAGGATGTGGGAAAACTTCTCCATAATTTCGTCCCTCTGTCGCGCAAGAGCTTTCTCAAGCAATGGGTTAATAGAATCTTCTACTCCGTCGTCTTTATTTTCTGCCGCCATAGAGTGTTTCTTGGGCGTGCAAGAGAGATTGTCCTCAACAGAGACAAGCTCAAGACACAACTTTCTATACTCGGACCTCGTCGGGGACATGCACTAAAAAATGATCAAGAGGAGACTACTTTGATACCACTGAACCGGATTATTTTCGGAACGAAATGAAAGAAAATATATTACAATGAAATACACATAAAAATTTCCAGAAAAAGAGAAATACATCAATACATGATTTCTATTAATGAAATCAATATATAGAGACTATAAAAATATAGAGTGTAAGATTGGCTAGAATGGTGGCAACATTATCTTTGAGAAGAGATGTGACAACTATGCTCATTCACAAGAATATCATTACAATGAGGCTCTAAAGGCATTTTTATGATAAACATGAATTCCAGAACCCTAGACATCCAAAAACCTAACCCTATTAGATGAAGGGCCAAAATTCATGTGGGCCCTCTTGGGGTAAGTTAGTACATTAACTTCCTGGGGTCATAACTTTTGCATACGATCTCCGTTTTAGGCGCCTGATAGCCTGTTGGAAAGGTCTTTTCGAGAACTATCCATTATGTCATCAAACTATGACTATGTCTATAGTTTGACTGTGGAAAGCCAATAAAACATTGTTTAGAGCCCCAAAACAACCCTGGAAGTACATAAATATGCACTGACATGAAAAATTCCAAAATAATCCAGTTGGAATAGGTGGGCGGCCACCAATATCCACTTGGATGCTGTGTAGGGCTTCAAGACAACCCCGTAAGTGCAGAACCCACAATTACAAATAATTTTCCCTATTACAAAGAAATTTGTTGAACTGAAAGCTATCAAGATGAGCCAGTTGGAATTTGGAACAGGTGGGTGGCCACCAATATCCACCTAGATCGATGGCCCAAAAAAATGCCAAAAGGTGCATAGAAAATACATTTTTTCAAATTCAATGAAATCTAATAATGTCTACACCTATCCAACATTAATCTCAGTACTTCTATATCATATTTTAATAAAATAAACATAGTCCAATCATCTAAATAGACTTGAAGGAACTTATGAATAAATTCCTTAAAGGCTGTGACAAGTACTCTCGAGAAATTTGTAGGTGCATTCTTCAGCCCAAAAGGCATCATTATGTATTGGTAGCTTCCCCACTCTGTCGCAAAGGTAGTCTTATGTATGTCTTCCTACACAATATTTATCTAGTGATATCTTGAGAATCCATCCGTGAAAGAGTAGGCTTCCTGCCCCCCTACATTCTCTAGCACTTCATATGTAAAAGGTGTCGAAAATGGATCATGCATACGTGCATCATTTAGCTTTCTTAGGTCTACACAAATTATGATTCCCTCTGTTTTTTTATCTTGTACTACCATTGGACTTATCCATTTTGATTATACTACTGGTTCAATGATTCATGCTTCTAACATTCGGTCTATCTCTACCTTTACCTTCTCTTTATTCTTTGGGTTCAATCTGTAGGGTCTCTGTCTTACCGGCTTAGCATTTGGTTTCAAAGGGATCTTCATTTCTCCTAACTCACCAGCTATCCCTTTCATTTTTTAAAACGTTGTTGGGAATATATCTTGATACTCGCACAATAAGTCTATAATATTTTCCACAGTTTCATCATTCCAGTAATTACCTATCTGCACAAAATTTGGATTCTCTTTTGTCCCAAAATTCACCTTATGAATCCTTAATGGTTGTGCATATGCATCATATCCAAGATCTGGACCTTCTACTGTGTGTTCACCCTCAGTTTCAGGTATTTGACTATTTCTTGGATCTTCCTCATCCCGATCTTCTTTAGCAACATTTTAACATTCCAGTATTTCATGAACTGTCATGGAAGCTCTCTGCACACTACACACAAATACGACATCCATCGACCCTTCTACTAATTTTTTTTTGTTTCTAATGGCATGCAAAGCTGCATCTAGTAATGGAGATTCATGTTGAAATGTAAATGTTATCTTAAACTTTTGAGTTAGCTCATCCCAGTTCATTGTTTCTTTGTGCATTTATAGTTCCAGGTACCAGTTCTTGGGATCGTATCCAATGTATGTATGAACCTATGCGTCCATTCCTATTGTGGTATCAAACTCCATATCTTTCTGCATTGCTCAATATGATCTGTCGGATCACTTACTCCTTCATATTTCTTCCCAATATACTCAACCTTAGAACCAAATCTAACTTGCATTAATATTTTATATTGTTTCCAATCTTCTATTCCTTCTTTATGTGAAGCCCACCGTCTAGATGGAGTGGCCTTCGAGACAACATCCGATACTAAAAATCGTTGTTGTTTAGGTATCTACAACTCAAACGCCTTTACAAAATGGCCTATGTAAACCAAACCATCATACTTGGGCGGGTCAGATAAATCCATTCCAATCCAGCGCAAGGATCGAGTAATGCGGGCACACTGTTTGGTTGATACTTCATGCATCCTTTGTTTCCAGTGTTCCAAACCTTCCTATGAATCTGATGCACATGAGCTAATGCTTCTCCAACTCAGAGTGCCATCTATAGTCGAATTAACTTAGTCATCCATTCATGTAGTCATATTATACAGGTTATCAATTTTGTTCCCTTTAGCTGGTTCTATATACCTCTTTCATTCTGTAGGATCCAACGGTGCGGTAACCTTCAAGTCCCCTACTTCAAAGATCATTTCCTTTTTCTTCAAAATAATAATTTCCTGATTTTCAAAGGTCCATTCAAGCCCCATTAACGTTATATATGGCTAACTATCATCCACAATATCGATGAATTCAAAATATGCTATACTATACACCCCATCTATATTCACAGGTACCCCTAACAATCAACAAATTAGTACTATCTTGTGTTGGTTTGCCAATATTAACTGGACTGGAGACCAAATTAACTTTAGCTTCCCCATAATTTCCCATGTTTTCTTCGATAACACATTTACATAAAAACCCAAGTCTAAAATGACAGTGTCCATGTCACATTCCCCAATCTACACACTTAGTCTGAACTCCCCGCTTGTCCTCTTTTTGTGCAGTAACTGATTCACTACACTTTGTGCGGTAGGAACTTCCTTTTCTTGCACACAATGATCAATCATTCCACACAATTCATTCAACACAATTTCATATTTCATCAATTCTAAACAACTTTTCTAGAATTTTTTCAAAGTACTTACCTGTTGAATCGTCCTTTCTAGAATAATCTGATCATAGACCGAAGGCATGTCAACCATAGGAGGTGCAAATGATGTCGATGCTATCCAATGTGGTCATAGTATCACCTTCCTTGTTTGTAGATACACCTATTTTTCTTTTTTTTTGGGTCAAATGTCGGCATAGGTCATGCTAATTTCCTCACCCATTGCTCAATTTTCCTCCCTTTATCCATCGCATCAACATCTATCCTAGCTCCTTCGCACATGACAAATGCTATTATGGGTCCTTTTTCATGCTTCTCTGTTGATATCTTTTATATGTTTTGATTCGGGTTTTGATTCGTATTCCCTCTTTCCTGCCACTTTGCAAGTAATTATGGGCAATCCTCTGTCGCATGATCCAATGCTATACAATACGTGTAGGTTGTACAAGGATTCAAGCAGTCACGATCTAAGCGTCGTGGTTGATGATAATTGTAGCATATTATTGGTCCTCTACCTCGACCTCTGCCAAATCCTCCTCAACCTCCTAGAATTAATCCTCTCTAATTGTTATACTATGGAATGCCTCCTTCCGTTGTGGTATTTTCTTCTTGAATTATATACATATCTAAAGTGTTCTCTGTCATCAAGTCGAATGCACGATAATTCTTCTCTTTGTTCCCTGCTATTTGCAAAAGTCACAAAATAAATTCCATTGCATACTCTGGTATTTCTGCAACAATGGATAATTAGGTGGATGGTGTCCCCATGCCTTACATATTTCATAATACCCTCCTCCTGGTAATGTGTTCGGTGTTCCAATCACCAAATACTTTTCAAAGGTTGGGAATTCGTCCTTATGGTGGCCCTCAGTCCTACATGTGATACACCATACTTGTTCCCTCTTATTCTTTCCTTTCATAAGCTCTACTAATTGGATTATCAAGGTAGCTAACTATGTCTAGACTTGAGCCATCCCCCCACCATCCCCTACAGGAGATGCTCCCATATTCATCACAATCTCGAAAGCTTCAGGTTGCGATGCAACCTTTTGTTGTATCAACGAGAAATGAATGTGTGGCAATAGTCTCGCAATAAATCATTCTCTATGTTGTTGATCCAAACTTTGGAATGTCAATATACCCATCAAATCCTTAAATATTTGATCATAGTCCCAAACTGAATCATTCTACACTTGTTTGATTTCCTTCAACTCTGTAATGTATTGCGAATCAAATTTCAGCTTCTTGAACTCTTTCAATAATGCTTGTTGAATTTATACCAATGTCCTCGCTTGACCTGTTAGTGTAGTACTCTGCAGTTTCATGTACGAGACTAATGTGCGGCGTCTAAATGTTGTTTCCAACTGTGCAATATTTACAGCCTCATCCTTGACATTATTTGTAGCCCAAATTGTCTCACATACAAATAAATGTTGTTATGGGTCCTTCAACCCAACCCCTGGAACTCAAGTATTCTCAATGTATTGTCTAACCTTGCCATGGTGTTTTGTGTAATATCTCCCTCTAATTTTGTTAGTTGACTCTGAATCGACACACTACTTCCACTGCTCTAGCTACTACTATTTTGGCTTCCTCCGCTAACTACAAGTTCTTTTGACAAATCTTCAAATGTTATCTCAAATCCATGTGACACACAACATTGTGGGTTCGACACAAGATTCAACCCGAGTAGGACTCAACGACTCTTCTATTATAGGACTAGACTAAGGATCCTCTCTCTCTCCTTCTGTGCTCGATATTTCTACGATCTGAACTATTGTGTAGGGTTCTCTCCTCTCATACTCTTAGTGTGTCTCTCCTTTCTCAGCCCCAGTTTTCAACCTCTTGTATCTTCTTCCACTGCGTAGTACTCCAAATTCATCTTCTTCTTCTGATACACCTTGTTCATTTATCTGCATCCTCAGTCCCTCCCTTCCTTATTCAATTATTTCTTCATTCATTCCTACCTTCATACCATCCCTTGGTCAACCCCTAGTTCCCCTATGTGCACAAATCCCCCTAGAAATTAGATTCCATCGTCATCACACATTTGTCACACCACATCTTTATCCAGGTAGCCAATTCTTTCAGAAACCTCCCACGCAGACCCTTGAAGAAATCCATTTCTGCATACAATCTATTGCAAATTTCGTAATATAACCCCCTAGTATGTTATTCAACCAAAAATCAATTGTGCGAGAAGTAGTATTGTTTACAAAATTAAATTGTCTTACCAACTCAGGGGTCCTATTCCTTGAAGCTACAGTTTGGTATCTTCCAGTATTCTCCACTTACATTTCTAATCATTTAGCTAAAATATTCATAAATTCACCAAAGAAAATATCATGTAGATCCATGTACACATACCTTTGCAACCATTGTTCATCGTTGATCCACGTGTTATATTTCATCCTTGGGAAAATTCTCGCTCCTTCCTTTCCATCCATTCGACAATCTCTTTCTTAGTCAGCCTCTAAAACATTCCCTTAATTACAGATTTTGGGTCCCGACAACAGAGCCATGTGTTGGCACACAATTATATGACCTTAGGGTCAAGTTGTTCATCCAAAAAACCCTTTAGATACTAACCCTTTCGACGTCACCTACATGCAAGTGAAGTCTCACCCGAGGCATTTACTGGGGCTACAAGAACTAAGTTTCTGCAGGGATGAGGGGATGTGAGGCTATCAACATAATCATTAATACTTATTCACCTTGTGCACATTATCCTTATTTAACATCCTTTTATCAGTCAATAAACCCTATGCACAGATTCCATTAACTAACAATTCATTATTGTTACCATAATATTTGTGCAACATTAATCCATCTAAGATTCATTCAATACCCTAAAATCTAATGTGTAAAAATAGTATAACATAGATCATGACATAACCAACTCACTGAATCATTCATTATTATTGTGCATCAACTATATGTTAATCATGCATAATCATAACATCCATGAATAATCACATCAACAAAAACATTAGACGCAAGATTTTAACATGGTTCACCCAATCCTTGGGCTACGTCCACAACGACTGGCTTCAATATTAGTCTTCGTGCAATAATCACCTCAGGATTATGCACTATGCTTATAAAAGATACAACATATTGTAATCTCTAAACTTGCCTAGCCGCTCTGCAGTGTGAGACTATCTCTGCAACTTCTCAGTTTCATCAATCATGAGCAACCTAATCGCTTCCTCTCAACAACCAACCTAATCTTCTCTGACCCTTTAGACATATAATTAGGTATAAAAACCATAATAACAACTTACCCCAAAAACCCTAATGGGTCACAACTGTTTTTCCTAATTTTGTTTCAATCTATTGCTTTTCCTGCTTTTGCACCACAAAATGTGCCCATGCCTTGCGCTCTAGTTTTTCCTTTTACTCTTTCCTCTCCTATGGCACAACTCCCAAAAATCACTTGTCCTCATCCAAAATGCCTGTCCAACAATTGTAGTGGCGTGTAAATAAAATTTTAATAATTCAAGACCATTTCAAAAGAAACCCTTCCTCTTAATTACTGTGACACTATTTGACATTACATCAATCAACATAAGTCAACCTTTCGGTCTTTAAATGGAAAATCTGGATAATAATTTCTCTATACAACACAATATAGTTTCAAGATCTCTAGACAATTAGGAACTAATGATTAAAAATGTGCCCCATAACACATTTCCATGATGATGAAAATCAAGCATAAATGGCATATCCAAATCACCATAAGCATAAGCATTTATTCCACATATTAACTGTGTCTCAAAAATTCATTAAGTACCTAAGCTCATCAATTACTCAAAATCTCTAGGTTGGAGGTCTTGTTATCTTCTCCAAGCAGGATAGTTCTATGTTTCAGGGTTTATATCCTTAAGTTCATACATGTGACACTCTATTCATTAATTATAAGTGTGATTCCATGATCATCAAGGTCATACATAAGGAAACAATTATTTAATCTATATGCTTCTAACCTCATCCTTCACATAGGAATCATTACACCAAATTTCATAACACCTTATGGCATAAGCACAACTAACCTTCAGGAAAAAATATGATATAAACCATCATATCACATAGATAAATACCTCACAACAATATTTAAGGTCATTCATAATGGTTACATAATAATATATGCATGGCATTTACATAATAATCTATGCATGACATTCATAATGGAATAATAATCTATGATTTCACCCATTAAAATCTACAATATTTTCATGGAATGTTCTTATCATAAATAAATAAAATATGTCTTTCATCATAAAGGAATTAATTCATAAGAAATAAGATAAGAATAAATACACTTACTTTTCACAAAATGAGCCCTAAGGCAATTGTCCGGGTGTGATGTTTCTTCCTCCCAACCATAGGAAAACCCTCTATGGATTCCACCCCCATGTTGGGCTATGAGATCATGAGGGAAAATAATACTCTTTCAAGGCTCCCAAATCAATCCTTCCTTTCCAAAAATCGTCCAAGACCAATCAAATACAAACTATCATTGGGTTCTTTATTAGACCTCTCTCGGTACTCACTCTACTACCCCAGACAATGCAGGAATCAACCCTCTTCTCTACTCTTCAATCCCTTGATAATTCTCTTCCTCTCTATTCTCTTCAGTACGTGTAGCAAGATCCCAAGTTACTATCTACTTTCAAATTTCATATCCAACAATATGTGGATATTTGGATAATGCAAAAGGTCAACAATTTACCATGGTTTACGGAGGTATTTCCCTACTCAATCCTGGTGCCTAATACCACACAACAATCCCTCCATCTCTCCATGAATAATATGAGATCTAGGCTAGTTTTTCATCGTGAAAAGCCACATTTCTCTTCAAGAACTCTCTCTTTATCAAGTTTCTCTCCCCTAATTCGAATTCCCTTCCTTGTGTAAGTGAGGGTGAGAGTAAGGATCCTTCCCTCCACTCCTTTATTGGTCCTTGAAAGTTGGAAATGGTTAATTCAAAGTAGGAGGTAATTGCTAGAGTATAGGAGATATTTACTTGAAGTAATTAAATCATTTCACTTAGCTTCTAATTCAATTGGTATAAGCATTAAGATAAAGTGGAAATAGGCTAATCAGTTAGAATAAGGTTATATATAAGATATGGCAAGATCAAAGGACATAGGTCAATCCCCTTGGAACCCCTTACCTTTCCCCTTTGGTGGACTAATATCCCCTTACATACTCTACCTTAATCATCCTTGGAACCTTTCATTAAAATAAAAATGATCATGTTTATATGTCTTTTAAAATCACCATGGCAACTACCCGTAGATCCACATTCATTGATCAACATTAGTACATACGTGCCTACCCTTAGTATTTTTCCCCTTGTTTTCCTAGCTCCCTGAATTTTCTTTACTTAGTCATTTTTACCTTTCAAATGCGGGTTGTGGATCTGTCTACTACCAAATTCCTAGGTCTGCAAACTCGCAAGCCCATTTATACATAATAAGTCATTTTTCTTCTTTTCCAATCTCAACACTTGGTCTTTTTTTCAAGCGATGCATGAGTCCCATTATGGGAGAAAAACATGTTCATATCTTGCAATTCCCAATTTCTCGTGTCCTGAAATCGCACAACACTTAAAATGATCCATCTATCTATGAGTCCTCCAAATTGCACCCTTTACCTTTCTATACTTAGCCATTTCTTTGAATGCGGATGCGGGGCACCCGCCCTTTCTACTTACTACTTACCTTTTTCCATCATGTCTTGTGTCTCGCAAGCCACAATATCATGTTCTACATAATAACCCTTCCACTTTCGCAACCTGCTTGATGATCCTTTCCCATACTTAGTCTATTTTCTCATTGAGGATGCGAGAGTAGTTCCCTTTCACCTTTTTCAATCTCCTTGTCTTGTGTCTCGCATTCCACAATCCTATGTTCACCATATTGCACTCTCCATTCCCTTTTTCGCACTTCCATACTTAACCATTTTCCATCTTCCATGACATCATATCACCATTTCTCGACTGCATTGATTCTCCCTCACCATGTCAACCGCCACTTGTGTGAACATAATGCCATTATTAAAGTGGCAAAGATTTCATAAAGCATTGTAATAAATTCTAAATCTGACCGTGCAGGCTGACAACTTTGAAATAAGAGCTATGATGGTTAGTCATCAAGGAAATACATGGTAAATTAAAGAAAGGACTAATATTCCATGCTGTAAAATGTCATATTGATAGTAGCGCCACCTATTGGTAAGATTAAATAACAATGTAAATTCTGTTAAGTAGGAGAAAAGAGTTGTATTGTGGAGATACACTAAATACACTTGGGCGTGAAGATCACCAGTTCCAATGGTCATGAGCTTACAAGTACTACAAGGCCCTTACTCTCTCACTGAAAAGAAAACACACTAGGTATGGATCTTAGACATAGCTTTGGTTGGTTGTGTTATGAAGATAACATATTTTAAAGAGCTAGTTCTTTGGTGCACAAATAAATTTGATTAAGAAAGACGAATAATTCAAGTTCAAGGGAAGCAACCTATATCTCTTGCTCCTTAAGTTTTTACAAGAATGCTACAATTCCCGAAGCCCACAATGCAATTCAAAAGTGAAGAAGCCAATGAATTCCTCAAGGAACATAGAGGAGGGGAAGAGCTCCTCGAAGAATATTTGATTGACCCAAGCTCTTGTTGGATTACTGAGAGGGGGGCTGAATTAGTAATAGAGATTTTTAATCCTTTTAACCACAGTATGCAAGTGTTATTTATCTTTATGATCAATATAGCATTATCATCCAATAAGTGCAGAGTAAATAAACCATGAACAAATGAACAATCATACACATACATAGTACACCTGCATTTTTTTACATGGAAACCCAATGCGGGAGAAAACCACATAATTATTTTTGTTATTTGTCTTTAAGAATTACATTCAGTGGGAGCACCACTTATCCTTTCCCCATCCAACTAGCCTGAAATATAAGTGCCAAATGTAGAAATTGAATATGTCACTATCACAACCTGTTCTGTCAAATCTGTCACTGAGAAACCTATCAATGTATACTCATCAACCAATTTGATCTGATCACATATACCTCAAACTATACCACAAGTCTGTATCTCAAACCATGTGCTAGAACCTCACTGTTATACAACATCTATCTGTACCAATAACTTCAGCAACATATCTCAACCAAAAGCCCTCAAACATGAACCAATATTAAACTTCAGTAGATCTTCCTTAGATCAACTCTATAGCAAGCCCTACACTTCCAAGAGGGAATCCAACAAATTTACAAGGAAAACCCTCAACCAGATTCATAAATTCAACACTACACATATGAAAACCATACCTTTTTTCTTCTTGTAGCATTATGTTTCCGCGGTGTTGTTGTAGCGAATTTGTTGCCGCGATTTTTCTGTTGTGATTTTTCCACCGCGATTTTTCTGCTGCAATTTTTCTACCACAGTTTTCCTGCCACAATTTTTCTACCACAATTTTTCTGCCATACTTTTCTCTATCAATAATACCTTCCCAAATAACCTTTCACAAAATAGATATTCAATGATATTCAATAGATGCTAATGAGTCTTTCTCTCTTATTTATATTTCCATGTAGCTTCCTCAAAGGGGTTACCTTCTAACCAACTTAACCCACTTTCCTTCTTTTAGGGAAAACCAACTTCTAACCACTTGTCCACTTCTAAATCACTTTGCTAGAAATAGTAAATTCTCCATTTATAGTTGCAACTAAATTGTTTTTAATTATTTTCTTATTGCAACAACTTAACCCATGACTAACTCCTAATTTCACCCACTTGACTAGTCAACTTCTTCTAGGAGCTTCTAGAATTAATTTGATTTCTTAGACCTTCTAGATAACTCATTAGGGCTCTCCACTTGACCAGACCATAACTCTCTGATTGTGAGGAGTTATGTAATGTTTTGCATATCACCGGAAATGACATGACATATACTATCCATCTAGAATAGTCTTACCTGCAAATATATTAAACTTCATACCATTATACATCAATCAAATTGAAGTCCCTTAATCACACTATTGTGGCTACCATAATTTTCTATCGGACTTGCTTCAAGGGTTGACATCAATTACAACCAACCCAATTCATCAACATATCTAATAAAAATGCTACTAAGATTGAGGTACGCTCCTTAAAGTATCTATTAACACATGTTTATTTTTGATAATTTTTTGCAAAAAAATTGGAATTTTGTTAAAATTTGGTGTTAATTATGGTTTATTAGCTTTCAAGATTTTAAAGGATTTTGCGGTTTTTATCAAAATATTGGGTTGATAGCCAACCCAATCTCCATTTCCACACTAAGTGTCAACCTTTGAAATCCACCAAGTAGACACAATCAAGAGCTAAGGTATCGAGGAAGCGCCCACATATGGAGTGTCGAGTGTCGAATATCAACTGACAATAACCTACAACGAGTTAAAGCATTGGAGAGCGCCCAAATGTCAAACCGAGCATTCAAGTGAAAACAAGCACCATAAAATGCCCAAGTCTTGGATTCCATGAGAGATGTAACATCCCCACTATAATCCCCAATTTAATTAATGTTTATGTAGATATAATGTGTGGCTATGGCCAAAACGATGTAATATGCAAATTGTATTTCTATGTTTTAATAATAAAATGTGATGCCAGTTGCTAAGGGTACATGGACAATATATGGGGGTTGAATTAATTCACAAGAGGGGGGAGTGTCTAGGATAATGACCAAGAGGGGTTCAAGGGGGAATTACCCATGTATATTAATTCAACCCATTTTCCTAAATTTTCTATTGTATATGAACCTTCTAATCCCTGATTGAGTGTTCCCAAAGCCAATCATTGAATACATCTAAGAGGGTGGGTGTGAGTAGTCACATCCCAAAGTTATTGGGCACATGGGGATTGAGTAAAATAATCTTGGGGAAGTGTGTGAGTCAAACAAGTAAGCTAAAGGAGAGAAATTTGTATGGGTTGGGATAACAGTTTGGAGTTAGTCAAGTTTTGTGCCTGAGGAGCAAGTAGAGAAAAAAGAAAGAGAGCTTGGAGCTAGTGCATCCATGGAGGGAGAATTCTAGAGAAAGTTAGAGCGTATTGGAGCGTATTAGAGCATATTTGGAGCTAGAAACTAAAGAGCCAGGTTGTCAGGATTGAAGAGTGAACTCCTGGGTGAGTTGCATAGTAACAACAAGTGTTTATTGTTGGCTTGTTGGTAGTTTTCCCAGCAGCAGGTTCCCTTGAGTTCCTAACTAATATATTCCCATTTACATGTGCCAGAGCAACCTTGATAAATGAATGGGATGCCCGAGGGACAAATATCGGTGAAGGGTTACATTCCTTGGGTTGGATAGGTCAAGAGAAAGAGAGCTGGTGGAAAACCAAGCTAGTTGTAGGAAGATATCAATGGGTTATGAGTTTATGAGCTATGAGTGGACTATGAGAGACCACCCACTTTTTTGGATTACTTACCTCAGCTCGGGGATAACTGGCTGTTGATATTTGAAATAGTCAGTCTATGTTTGGGTGGAACATCCACCCCAAGCAGTTGGTTTCACAACAAAATTAAAAGATAAGTGTTATATCTTGTTGATGAGTTATTTCATGAGTTTACTTGTTGTGCATGAACTTTGTGTATTTGAGAATAATTTATATGTTGTTGTGTGAATTATTAAGCTACATTCATGTTATTTTGATATGTTTTTGATGCATCTATTTTATGGTTATAGACAATAGCTAAATCTATTTCAATTCTTAGCTGAAAGCTATAGGAAATTAGTTAACTGTAAATGAATTAAATTAGTTAGCATAAATTTCGTTTTTATGAGTATTTTGCACCATAATGTCCCTCGGTTGGGGCGAGGGACGTTACATTATGGTATCATAGTGTCTGATTCAAACTCTGGTCTTGTATGGACTCAAACTAGAGTGAGTCGGTGAAATTCGTTGTTGCAAATTTTGTTTGTGACATATTTGGGGGAAACAGAGAATTTAGAGAGAAATCCCCAAATCCATGGGAAAAATCTAAGTTTGAATGACTTTGGATGGTTTAAAAAGGTTAATGGAGTAGAGCAGTAAAGTTGCAGATTGAAATTTGACCTAGAATGGTCGAAATTCGAGTTTTAATGGCCACCTATAGAGTTACAGGAAGTTTGGTGAATCGACGGTTGAGATCTCTTTTGATCTCAAGATCGACAACCAAGATTCACTATGATAAATTTAAAAATTTCTCAAGGTTTCTGCCATTTGGAAGGTCGAACAACTCAACGATTGAGATTCAATTTCTATGGTCCATATCAATTAGAGAAATGTCGAAAACTTGCTAACTGTGGAAATTGTTAAGACAAATCGTCAACGACCGATGGTCGGGTCGGCCAAAATGGTGAAGAATTTTGGTTCGGCCAAAGGACCTCACTGACTGTCGATGGTCGACGGTCCCATTAAGTATTTTCAATCACCGATGAAAATCACAAATGGCCAATGGGTCGGTAGTCAGGCATTGGTCAAATTTGACGAAGTGTTTCAAATCAACAAGAGAAGTCTTCGATGACCGATGGGCCGATGGTTGGGCATCCGCCGATTCGACTAAGTGTTCGGGTCGTGCAAGAGAATTGGATAATGGTCGGTGGGGAGAAGAGGATGATGGCATAAACATCCACGTTTCATTCCATGTCACCCAATTTGATACCTTAGAATGATGTGTCATGCCACGTCAACATCCACGTGTCATGCCATGTCGGCCTAGAAGTGGTCGATGGCCGATGGTCAGGTCGATTGATTTGAGGAAGTGTTTTCGATAGTCATAAGGGATTGTCGATCACCAATGGGCTGATCATTGGGCATCGTCCAAATTACTGAGGATTTTTCATTCTCCAATGATTATCGTTGACGATCGATGGTCATGTCGGCTGGTTTGTATGTATGTGCAAATCAGTCTTCGAGGAATTGGACTGATGGCCGACAGTCGCGTCGACAGATCGAGAAAAGTATCACACACATCCAAAGGAAAGTGTCGATGGTCGATGGTAGATAGATTTAGATCAATGGTTGTTGTTTCTCCTGATTTGAAATCAACATTTCATATTAAAGGGATATTACAGTGGTAAAAAATTCGGTTTTATGTGAATTTTTATGGTTTTTGAAGGTCATTAACTTGCGGGTCATTTTTAAGGCCCTAAACGACATTTTTAGCCAATCAAAAGCCACAAAATAGAGCATATCAAAGTATTATTTGTCTTTTCATCTCAAATAAAATAAATCAAAGAGAGTTATCCAATGAGCTAAATGGTTCGCAAAATGGAGTTCGTATGAGAAAGTTACAACCAAAACAATGAGGGTAAAGTTTTGGCACCAGTTTTACTTCCAGAGGGTATAAATCCATGCTCAAAAGTCTCTTTGGGGTATAGGAGTAGTCGATGGAAATATTATGACCCATAGAAGCCAACGATGAAGTCAAATTTTGGTTATGAGTACCTGAAAATGTGTAGGAAGAGAAATAAGGCACCATTAGCATGTAAGCATAAATTGGGTAAAACAATATAAACTTCTCTAGACCATAACTTTCATCTCAAAGCTCGGATTTGAGCAAGGGAATAGTCATTGGATAGATATTGAGGAGTATAAGACATATCTACCCAAAATTTTTGAATTGGGCAATGCAAGTTCTTATAAATTAATAAATGTATTTCTGTAGCAGTAAAAGAGTGGAAATTTGAGCATGTAAATGTTGTAACTTTTCACTCAGAATTCAGTTTGAGGCATGGTTATAGCCATTGGAAAGTTGTTTCAGAGAGGAATAACTCAAGGGAACCAAAATTGGATTTGGTGCAACGTGTCCTTTATAAATTTATGAAGAAGTAACATGTATTCTCTAGGATGAAATGTTTTATGTTATGCATATTTCTAACAATAATTATTACATGCACATTTCTTGTAGAATTAGAGGTACGTGAGGGAAAATTTGGTTCTTATATGAGAAATGGGGTTCTGGAGGATGCTCAGGAATCTTACATCCATGAGGAAGAAGTAATATATCTACATGTCAGCATGGATAATGCTAAAACATGGTCAAATGGAAGAATAGATAGGCAAAAGCCTGTCACTATGAGAAGCCTGCATAGAGAAGTGGAGAGCCATAGAGCTAATAATGAAAGGATTATGAAGGCTCGGGAAGAGATACTTCAGATCTTGAACATGTTTCATAAGCAAGTCAAAAAATACTCTAACACCAAGAAAGCATCTAGTGCTATACAAGTGCCAACATATAGATCCCATAGAAAAAGGGATGATCATGGAAATTATAGGCAGTCAAGAAGTATGAGCATGATCCATCATTCTCCAAGGCAATCCACTATAAGAACTCATGCAATTTTAAGGACAAGGAGAATCCCAAGTGTGTCTCCTATCCAGAGGCAGAGGAAAAGGCACGAGGCAGACATCTTTCAAGGTGAACTCAGGAAGATCAAGCCACCAACTTTCAATGGTGAGCACAAGAAAGGAGAAGAGGTCAAGGCTTGACTATTGGAAATGAAGAAATATTTATAGCATGATTACTTGTCTCGAGTAGAAGCTAGAATTGTCACCTACCATTTGCAAGGAAAGGAATCCATGTGGTGGGATCAACATATGCAATCCAAGAACCTTGATGAGAAGAGTATCTCATGGAGGCAATTCAAAGGATATTTCCAAGAGAAATATTTGTCCGAACATTGTTATGAAAGGAAGATGAAAGAGTTCTTTGAACTCAAGTTGGGAATCATGATAATGGATGAATATGAAAAGAGTTTCTTTGAATTTTTGAAGTATGTTGACTTCATCAAGGATAAGAATTTCAAAATCCAAAGGTTTCTAAGTGGGTTACCATCCTTCTACAGTGACAAGATTCAATATGATAACCCCGAAACTTTGGAGGAAGCCATACGGAGAACAAGGCACCTTTATGAGTAAAGCAAAGGAAGGCCAGTTTTCCAAAAGGATTGGAGTGACAAGATGCAAGGGAAAAAGGATCAAAATAAAAAATGTTTTAATCCACCCTTTTTCAAGAACAACACCCAAGCAAATCAACAAGGTCAATCATCCCTAAATGAACACAAGACTGCATATTCATTTGGAAAAATGCCAAGGAATCAGCTTGTTCAATGTTGGGGATGTGAGGGAAATCACTTATATAGGGATTACCCTCACAAAGGAGAAAGAATGAGGATTGTCCACAACATTCAGGAAGCTAAAACAATGGAATACATGGGAGGAAACATGCCAAAGATTTATGCATCATTGGACAATGAGCAAGCAAAGTATCAATCCCCCATTATCGAAGTGGAAGGTAACATTGATAACCATCCCATAGAATTTTTTATTAATTATGGAGCTAGTCATAGTTACATAAATGCTAACATTGTTGAAAGATTTCACTTGCAAAGGAGTAAGCATAATAAATCTTAGTTAGTTCAATTAGCCACGAGGGATAAGAGAAAGATCAATGATTTGGTTAAATATTGTCAAACATACATGAATTGACTCAACACAAAGGTGGATGTAAACATCATACCTTTACGTTCATATGATTGTATAATTGGCATGGATTAGTTGGAAAAACACCATGTTGTTCTATATTGTTACAACAAGACAATCACATGTCTTGATGATGATGGGCTACATGGCAAGGTTCAATGCATTCCAAGAGTAGTAGTTGTTAGAGATATTTGAGCAATGCAGTTAAAGAAATGTTTCGAGAAGGGATGCCATATTTTTGCAGCCCATATGGAAGAGGCAGCCAAAGATAAAGTGGCAAGCATTGAAGACCATCCGGTCTTAAAGGATTTTGAAGATGTTTTTAGAGAAATTATGGGATTGCCACCAAAAAAATAAATTGATTTCTCTATTGATTTGGTTCCAGGAGTTTCCCCAGTGTCCAAGACACCTTACAAAATGGGCACACCAGAATTGAAAGAGTTGGATATGAAACTTGAAGAATTGTTAAAGAAGGGGTATATACACCCAAGTGTGTCACCTTGGGGAGCCCCAGTTCTTTTTGTGAAGAAGATAGATGGAACCTTAAGGTTGAGTATTGATTTTAGACAACTTAATAAGGTCACCATAAAGGACAAGTATCATTTGCCAAGAATTGATGATTTGTTTGATCAGCTGAAAGGTGAAAGTATCATTTCCAAGATTGACTTGAGCTCAGGTTATCATTAAGTAAGAATAAATGAATAATACATCAGTAAGACAACATTTAGTTGGACAAGATATGGGAATTATGAATTCACAGTAGTGCCATTTGGACTATCAAATGCCCCAACAATTTTTATGTGTTTAATGAATGGAGTGTTCAAGGAGTACCTGGAAAAGTTTGTAATTGTCTTCCTAAAGGATATATTCATCTACTCTAATTCATAGGAGGAACATGAGCAACACTTAAGAAGGGTGTTGCAACTTTTAAGAGAGCATAAATTGTATGCTAAGCTAAGTAAGTGCATCTTTTACCAAAAGAAGATTCACTACTTGGGGCATACCATTTCAGCAGATGGGATAGTAATGGATCCTGAAAAGATAGAGGCCATTAGAGGATGGGAAATTCCAAAGAATGTAACAAAGGTTATATCATTCATGGGTCTTGCCGATTATTACTGAAGATTCATAAAAGGATTGTCAAAGATTGCAAGTCCAATCACTTCTTTACAAAAGAAGGGAGTGAAGTTCGAATGGACTTCCAAGTGTGAAGATATTTTTCAGCAGTTGAAGGAAATATTGACAAGTGCACCAATATTGAAGATTGCAGATCCGAATGAATATTTTTTTGTGTGCACCGATGCATGCAAGGAAGGACTCGGTGGAGTTCTCAATCAAAATGATCATGTGGTGTGTTATGAGTCCAGAAAATTAAAAGAGCTTGAAAGAAATTATGCTAGCGATGATCTAGAATTAAAAACAATTGTACATGCATTAAAAATGTGGAGGAATTACCTCATGGATAAGAAATGAAAGCTAAGGACAGACCACTGTGGTCTGAAATATTTGTTTAGACAACAAACACTAAATGCTAGACAAACTAGATTGTTGGAATTTCTTAGTGAATATGATCCTGATTATTTTTGGCACGAAATGAGAGCAGAGATATAACACAATAATATATAGAGATATTGAAAGAGAGGAAATAATATAATAGAGATATATAGAAAATATAACAAGATGCACAGATATACATTAATACACAATTTATTCTAATGTGTGAAATGTACAGAACTATAAAAATACAGAGTGAAAGACTCACTAGAATGGT
>ML818374.1:36481-82394 GCA_009831015.1 Picea engelmannii | reverse complement strand
GGAGGTATTTCCCTACTCAATCCTGGTGCCTAATACCACACAACAATCCCTCCATCTCTCCATGAATAATATGAGATCTAGGCTAGTTTTTCATCGTGAAAAGCCACATTTCTCTTCAAGAACTCTCTCTTTATCAAGTTTCTCTCCCCTAATTCGAATTCCCTTCCTTGTGTAAGTGAGGGTGAGAGTAAGGATCCTTCCCTCCACTCCTTTATTGGTCCTTGAAAGTTGGAAATGGTTAATTCAAAGTAGGAGGTAATTGCTAGAGTATAGGAGATATTTACTTGAAGTAATTAAATCATTTCACTTAGCTTCTAATTCAATTGGTATAAGCATTAAGATAAAGTGGAAATAGGCTAATCAGTTAGAATAAGGTTATATATAAGATATGGCAAGATCAAAGGACATAGGTCAATCCCCTTGGAACCCCTTACCTTTCCCCTTTGGTGGACTAATATCCCCTTACATACTCTACCTTAATCATCCTTGGAACCTTTCATTAAAATAAAAATGATCATGTTTATATGTCTTTTAAAATCACCATGGCAACTACCCGTAGATCCACATTCATTGATCAACATTAGTACATACGTGCCTACCCTTAGTATTTTTCCCCTTGTTTTCCTAGCTCCCTGAATTTTCTTTACTTAGTCATTTTTACCTTTCAAATGCGGGTTGTGGATCTGTCTACTACCAAATTCCTAGGTCTGCAAACTCGCAAGCCCATTTATACATAATAAGTCATTTTTCTTCTTTTCCAATCTCAACACTTGGTCTTTTTTTCAAGCGATGCATGAGTCCCATTATGGGAGAAAAACATGTTCATATCTTGCAATTCCCAATTTCTCGTGTCCTGAAATCGCACAACACTTAAAATGATCCATCTATCTATGAGTCCTCCAAATTGCACCCTTTACCTTTCTATACTTAGCCATTTCTTTGAATGCGGATGCGGGGCACCCGCCCTTTCTACTTACTACTTACCTTTTTCCATCATGTCTTGTGTCTCGCAAGCCACAATATCATGTTCTACATAATAACCCTTCCACTTTCGCAACCTGCTTGATGATCCTTTCCCATACTTAGTCTATTTTCTCATTGAGGATGCGAGAGTAGTTCCCTTTCACCTTTTTCAATCTCCTTGTCTTGTGTCTCGCATTCCACAATCCTATGTTCACCATATTGCACTCTCCATTCCCTTTTTCGCACTTCCATACTTAACCATTTTCCATCTTCCATGACATCATATCACCATTTCTCGACTGCATTGATTCTCCCTCACCATGTCAACCGCCACTTGTGTGAACATAATGCCATTATTAAAGTGGCAAAGATTTCATAAAGCATTGTAATAAATTCTAAATCTGACCGTGCAGGCTGACAACTTTGAAATAAGAGCTATGATGGTTAGTCATCAAGGAAATACATGGTAAATTAAAGAAAGGACTAATATTCCATGCTGTAAAATGTCATATTGATAGTAGCGCCACCTATTGGTAAGATTAAATAACAATGTAAATTCTGTTAAGTAGGAGAAAAGAGTTGTATTGTGGAGATACACTAAATACACTTGGGCGTGAAGATCACCAGTTCCAATGGTCATGAGCTTACAAGTACTACAAGGCCCTTACTCTCTCACTGAAAAGAAAACACACTAGGTATGGATCTTAGACATAGCTTTGGTTGGTTGTGTTATGAAGATAACATATTTTAAAGAGCTAGTTCTTTGGTGCACAAATAAATTTGATTAAGAAAGACGAATAATTCAAGTTCAAGGGAAGCAACCTATATCTCTTGCTCCTTAAGTTTTTACAAGAATGCTACAATTCCCGAAGCCCACAATGCAATTCAAAAGTGAAGAAGCCAATGAATTCCTCAAGGAACATAGAGGAGGGGAAGAGCTCCTCGAAGAATATTTGATTGACCCAAGCTCTTGTTGGATTACTGAGAGGGGGGCTGAATTAGTAATAGAGATTTTTAATCCTTTTAACCACAGTATGCAAGTGTTATTTATCTTTATGATCAATATAGCATTATCATCCAATAAGTGCAGAGTAAATAAACCATGAACAAATGAACAATCATACACATACATAGTACACCTGCATTTTTTTACATGGAAACCCAATGCGGGAGAAAACCACATAATTATTTTTGTTATTTGTCTTTAAGAATTACATTCAGTGGGAGCACCACTTATCCTTTCCCCATCCAACTAGCCTGAAATATAAGTGCCAAATGTAGAAATTGAATATGTCACTATCACAACCTGTTCTGTCAAATCTGTCACTGAGAAACCTATCAATGTATACTCATCAACCAATTTGATCTGATCACATATACCTCAAACTATACCACAAGTCTGTATCTCAAACCATGTGCTAGAACCTCACTGTTATACAACATCTATCTGTACCAATAACTTCAGCAACATATCTCAACCAAAAGCCCTCAAACATGAACCAATATTAAACTTCAGTAGATCTTCCTTAGATCAACTCTATAGCAAGCCCTACACTTCCAAGAGGGAATCCAACAAATTTACAAGGAAAACCCTCAACCAGATTCATAAATTCAACACTACACATATGAAAACCATACCTTTTTTCTTCTTGTAGCATTATGTTTCCGCGGTGTTGTTGTAGCGAATTTGTTGCCGCGATTTTTCTGTTGTGATTTTTCCACCGCGATTTTTCTGCTGCAATTTTTCTACCACAGTTTTCCTGCCACAATTTTTCTACCACAATTTTTCTGCCATACTTTTCTCTATCAATAATACCTTCCCAAATAACCTTTCACAAAATAGATATTCAATGATATTCAATAGATGCTAATGAGTCTTTCTCTCTTATTTATATTTCCATGTAGCTTCCTCAAAGGGGTTACCTTCTAACCAACTTAACCCACTTTCCTTCTTTTAGGGAAAACCAACTTCTAACCACTTGTCCACTTCTAAATCACTTTGCTAGAAATAGTAAATTCTCCATTTATAGTTGCAACTAAATTGTTTTTAATTATTTTCTTATTGCAACAACTTAACCCATGACTAACTCCTAATTTCACCCACTTGACTAGTCAACTTCTTCTAGGAGCTTCTAGAATTAATTTGATTTCTTAGACCTTCTAGATAACTCATTAGGGCTCTCCACTTGACCAGACCATAACTCTCTGATTGTGAGGAGTTATGTAATGTTTTGCATATCACCGGAAATGACATGACATATACTATCCATCTAGAATAGTCTTACCTGCAAATATATTAAACTTCATACCATTATACATCAATCAAATTGAAGTCCCTTAATCACACTATTGTGGCTACCATAATTTTCTATCGGACTTGCTTCAAGGGTTGACATCAATTACAACCAACCCAATTCATCAACATATCTAATAAAAATGCTACTAAGATTGAGGTACGCTCCTTAAAGTATCTATTAACACATGTTTATTTTTGATAATTTTTTGCAAAAAAATTGGAATTTTGTTAAAATTTGGTGTTAATTATGGTTTATTAGCTTTCAAGATTTTAAAGGATTTTGCGGTTTTTATCAAAATATTGGGTTGATAGCCAACCCAATCTCCATTTCCACACTAAGTGTCAACCTTTGAAATCCACCAAGTAGACACAATCAAGAGCTAAGGTATCGAGGAAGCGCCCACATATGGAGTGTCGAGTGTCGAATATCAACTGACAATAACCTACAACGAGTTAAAGCATTGGAGAGCGCCCAAATGTCAAACCGAGCATTCAAGTGAAAACAAGCACCATAAAATGCCCAAGTCTTGGATTCCATGAGAGATGTAACATCCCCACTATAATCCCCAATTTAATTAATGTTTATGTAGATATAATGTGTGGCTATGGCCAAAACGATGTAATATGCAAATTGTATTTCTATGTTTTAATAATAAAATGTGATGCCAGTTGCTAAGGGTACATGGACAATATATGGGGGTTGAATTAATTCACAAGAGGGGGGAGTGTCTAGGATAATGACCAAGAGGGGTTCAAGGGGGAATTACCCATGTATATTAATTCAACCCATTTTCCTAAATTTTCTATTGTATATGAACCTTCTAATCCCTGATTGAGTGTTCCCAAAGCCAATCATTGAATACATCTAAGAGGGTGGGTGTGAGTAGTCACATCCCAAAGTTATTGGGCACATGGGGATTGAGTAAAATAATCTTGGGGAAGTGTGTGAGTCAAACAAGTAAGCTAAAGGAGAGAAATTTGTATGGGTTGGGATAACAGTTTGGAGTTAGTCAAGTTTTGTGCCTGAGGAGCAAGTAGAGAAAAAAGAAAGAGAGCTTGGAGCTAGTGCATCCATGGAGGGAGAATTCTAGAGAAAGTTAGAGCGTATTGGAGCGTATTAGAGCATATTTGGAGCTAGAAACTAAAGAGCCAGGTTGTCAGGATTGAAGAGTGAACTCCTGGGTGAGTTGCATAGTAACAACAAGTGTTTATTGTTGGCTTGTTGGTAGTTTTCCCAGCAGCAGGTTCCCTTGAGTTCCTAACTAATATATTCCCATTTACATGTGCCAGAGCAACCTTGATAAATGAATGGGATGCCCGAGGGACAAATATCGGTGAAGGGTTACATTCCTTGGGTTGGATAGGTCAAGAGAAAGAGAGCTGGTGGAAAACCAAGCTAGTTGTAGGAAGATATCAATGGGTTATGAGTTTATGAGCTATGAGTGGACTATGAGAGACCACCCACTTTTTTGGATTACTTACCTCAGCTCGGGGATAACTGGCTGTTGATATTTGAAATAGTCAGTCTATGTTTGGGTGGAACATCCACCCCAAGCAGTTGGTTTCACAACAAAATTAAAAGATAAGTGTTATATCTTGTTGATGAGTTATTTCATGAGTTTACTTGTTGTGCATGAACTTTGTGTATTTGAGAATAATTTATATGTTGTTGTGTGAATTATTAAGCTACATTCATGTTATTTTGATATGTTTTTGATGCATCTATTTTATGGTTATAGACAATAGCTAAATCTATTTCAATTCTTAGCTGAAAGCTATAGGAAATTAGTTAACTGTAAATGAATTAAATTAGTTAGCATAAATTTCGTTTTTATGAGTATTTTGCACCATAATGTCCCTCGGTTGGGGCGAGGGACGTTACATTATGGTATCATAGTGTCTGATTCAAACTCTGGTCTTGTATGGACTCAAACTAGAGTGAGTCGGTGAAATTCGTTGTTGCAAATTTTGTTTGTGACATATTTGGGGGAAACAGAGAATTTAGAGAGAAATCCCCAAATCCATGGGAAAAATCTAAGTTTGAATGACTTTGGATGGTTTAAAAAGGTTAATGGAGTAGAGCAGTAAAGTTGCAGATTGAAATTTGACCTAGAATGGTCGAAATTCGAGTTTTAATGGCCACCTATAGAGTTACAGGAAGTTTGGTGAATCGACGGTTGAGATCTCTTTTGATCTCAAGATCGACAACCAAGATTCACTATGATAAATTTAAAAATTTCTCAAGGTTTCTGCCATTTGGAAGGTCGAACAACTCAACGATTGAGATTCAATTTCTATGGTCCATATCAATTAGAGAAATGTCGAAAACTTGCTAACTGTGGAAATTGTTAAGACAAATCGTCAACGACCGATGGTCGGGTCGGCCAAAATGGTGAAGAATTTTGGTTCGGCCAAAGGACCTCACTGACTGTCGATGGTCGACGGTCCCATTAAGTATTTTCAATCACCGATGAAAATCACAAATGGCCAATGGGTCGGTAGTCAGGCATTGGTCAAATTTGACGAAGTGTTTCAAATCAACAAGAGAAGTCTTCGATGACCGATGGGCCGATGGTTGGGCATCCGCCGATTCGACTAAGTGTTCGGGTCGTGCAAGAGAATTGGATAATGGTCGGTGGGGAGAAGAGGATGATGGCATAAACATCCACGTTTCATTCCATGTCACCCAATTTGATACCTTAGAATGATGTGTCATGCCACGTCAACATCCACGTGTCATGCCATGTCGGCCTAGAAGTGGTCGATGGCCGATGGTCAGGTCGATTGATTTGAGGAAGTGTTTTCGATAGTCATAAGGGATTGTCGATCACCAATGGGCTGATCATTGGGCATCGTCCAAATTACTGAGGATTTTTCATTCTCCAATGATTATCGTTGACGATCGATGGTCATGTCGGCTGGTTTGTATGTATGTGCAAATCAGTCTTCGAGGAATTGGACTGATGGCCGACAGTCGCGTCGACAGATCGAGAAAAGTATCACACACATCCAAAGGAAAGTGTCGATGGTCGATGGTAGATAGATTTAGATCAATGGTTGTTGTTTCTCCTGATTTGAAATCAACATTTCATATTAAAGGGATATTACAGTGGTAAAAAATTCGGTTTTATGTGAATTTTTATGGTTTTTGAAGGTCATTAACTTGCGGGTCATTTTTAAGGCCCTAAACGACATTTTTAGCCAATCAAAAGCCACAAAATAGAGCATATCAAAGTATTATTTGTCTTTTCATCTCAAATAAAATAAATCAAAGAGAGTTATCCAATGAGCTAAATGGTTCGCAAAATGGAGTTCGTATGAGAAAGTTACAACCAAAACAATGAGGGTAAAGTTTTGGCACCAGTTTTACTTCCAGAGGGTATAAATCCATGCTCAAAAGTCTCTTTGGGGTATAGGAGTAGTCGATGGAAATATTATGACCCATAGAAGCCAACGATGAAGTCAAATTTTGGTTATGAGTACCTGAAAATGTGTAGGAAGAGAAATAAGGCACCATTAGCATGTAAGCATAAATTGGGTAAAACAATATAAACTTCTCTAGACCATAACTTTCATCTCAAAGCTCGGATTTGAGCAAGGGAATAGTCATTGGATAGATATTGAGGAGTATAAGACATATCTACCCAAAATTTTTGAATTGGGCAATGCAAGTTCTTATAAATTAATAAATGTATTTCTGTAGCAGTAAAAGAGTGGAAATTTGAGCATGTAAATGTTGTAACTTTTCACTCAGAATTCAGTTTGAGGCATGGTTATAGCCATTGGAAAGTTGTTTCAGAGAGGAATAACTCAAGGGAACCAAAATTGGATTTGGTGCAACGTGTCCTTTATAAATTTATGAAGAAGTAACATGTATTCTCTAGGATGAAATGTTTTATGTTATGCATATTTCTAACAATAATTATTACATGCACATTTCTTGTAGAATTAGAGGTACGTGAGGGAAAATTTGGTTCTTATATGAGAAATGGGGTTCTGGAGGATGCTCAGGAATCTTACATCCATGAGGAAGAAGTAATATATCTACATGTCAGCATGGATAATGCTAAAACATGGTCAAATGGAAGAATAGATAGGCAAAAGCCTGTCACTATGAGAAGCCTGCATAGAGAAGTGGAGAGCCATAGAGCTAATAATGAAAGGATTATGAAGGCTCGGGAAGAGATACTTCAGATCTTGAACATGTTTCATAAGCAAGTCAAAAAATACTCTAACACCAAGAAAGCATCTAGTGCTATACAAGTGCCAACATATAGATCCCATAGAAAAAGGGATGATCATGGAAATTATAGGCAGTCAAGAAGTATGAGCATGATCCATCATTCTCCAAGGCAATCCACTATAAGAACTCATGCAATTTTAAGGACAAGGAGAATCCCAAGTGTGTCTCCTATCCAGAGGCAGAGGAAAAGGCACGAGGCAGACATCTTTCAAGGTGAACTCAGGAAGATCAAGCCACCAACTTTCAATGGTGAGCACAAGAAAGGAGAAGAGGTCAAGGCTTGACTATTGGAAATGAAGAAATATTTATAGCATGATTACTTGTCTCGAGTAGAAGCTAGAATTGTCACCTACCATTTGCAAGGAAAGGAATCCATGTGGTGGGATCAACATATGCAATCCAAGAACCTTGATGAGAAGAGTATCTCATGGAGGCAATTCAAAGGATATTTCCAAGAGAAATATTTGTCCGAACATTGTTATGAAAGGAAGATGAAAGAGTTCTTTGAACTCAAGTTGGGAATCATGATAATGGATGAATATGAAAAGAGTTTCTTTGAATTTTTGAAGTATGTTGACTTCATCAAGGATAAGAATTTCAAAATCCAAAGGTTTCTAAGTGGGTTACCATCCTTCTACAGTGACAAGATTCAATATGATAACCCCGAAACTTTGGAGGAAGCCATACGGAGAACAAGGCACCTTTATGAGTAAAGCAAAGGAAGGCCAGTTTTCCAAAAGGATTGGAGTGACAAGATGCAAGGGAAAAAGGATCAAAATAAAAAATGTTTTAATCCACCCTTTTTCAAGAACAACACCCAAGCAAATCAACAAGGTCAATCATCCCTAAATGAACACAAGACTGCATATTCATTTGGAAAAATGCCAAGGAATCAGCTTGTTCAATGTTGGGGATGTGAGGGAAATCACTTATATAGGGATTACCCTCACAAAGGAGAAAGAATGAGGATTGTCCACAACATTCAGGAAGCTAAAACAATGGAATACATGGGAGGAAACATGCCAAAGATTTATGCATCATTGGACAATGAGCAAGCAAAGTATCAATCCCCCATTATCGAAGTGGAAGGTAACATTGATAACCATCCCATAGAATTTTTTATTAATTATGGAGCTAGTCATAGTTACATAAATGCTAACATTGTTGAAAGATTTCACTTGCAAAGGAGTAAGCATAATAAATCTTAGTTAGTTCAATTAGCCACGAGGGATAAGAGAAAGATCAATGATTTGGTTAAATATTGTCAAACATACATGAATTGACTCAACACAAAGGTGGATGTAAACATCATACCTTTACGTTCATATGATTGTATAATTGGCATGGATTAGTTGGAAAAACACCATGTTGTTCTATATTGTTACAACAAGACAATCACATGTCTTGATGATGATGGGCTACATGGCAAGGTTCAATGCATTCCAAGAGTAGTAGTTGTTAGAGATATTTGAGCAATGCAGTTAAAGAAATGTTTCGAGAAGGGATGCCATATTTTTGCAGCCCATATGGAAGAGGCAGCCAAAGATAAAGTGGCAAGCATTGAAGACCATCCGGTCTTAAAGGATTTTGAAGATGTTTTTAGAGAAATTATGGGATTGCCACCAAAAAAATAAATTGATTTCTCTATTGATTTGGTTCCAGGAGTTTCCCCAGTGTCCAAGACACCTTACAAAATGGGCACACCAGAATTGAAAGAGTTGGATATGAAACTTGAAGAATTGTTAAAGAAGGGGTATATACACCCAAGTGTGTCACCTTGGGGAGCCCCAGTTCTTTTTGTGAAGAAGATAGATGGAACCTTAAGGTTGAGTATTGATTTTAGACAACTTAATAAGGTCACCATAAAGGACAAGTATCATTTGCCAAGAATTGATGATTTGTTTGATCAGCTGAAAGGTGAAAGTATCATTTCCAAGATTGACTTGAGCTCAGGTTATCATTAAGTAAGAATAAATGAATAATACATCAGTAAGACAACATTTAGTTGGACAAGATATGGGAATTATGAATTCACAGTAGTGCCATTTGGACTATCAAATGCCCCAACAATTTTTATGTGTTTAATGAATGGAGTGTTCAAGGAGTACCTGGAAAAGTTTGTAATTGTCTTCCTAAAGGATATATTCATCTACTCTAATTCATAGGAGGAACATGAGCAACACTTAAGAAGGGTGTTGCAACTTTTAAGAGAGCATAAATTGTATGCTAAGCTAAGTAAGTGCATCTTTTACCAAAAGAAGATTCACTACTTGGGGCATACCATTTCAGCAGATGGGATAGTAATGGATCCTGAAAAGATAGAGGCCATTAGAGGATGGGAAATTCCAAAGAATGTAACAAAGGTTATATCATTCATGGGTCTTGCCGATTATTACTGAAGATTCATAAAAGGATTGTCAAAGATTGCAAGTCCAATCACTTCTTTACAAAAGAAGGGAGTGAAGTTCGAATGGACTTCCAAGTGTGAAGATATTTTTCAGCAGTTGAAGGAAATATTGACAAGTGCACCAATATTGAAGATTGCAGATCCGAATGAATATTTTTTTGTGTGCACCGATGCATGCAAGGAAGGACTCGGTGGAGTTCTCAATCAAAATGATCATGTGGTGTGTTATGAGTCCAGAAAATTAAAAGAGCTTGAAAGAAATTATGCTAGCGATGATCTAGAATTAAAAACAATTGTACATGCATTAAAAATGTGGAGGAATTACCTCATGGATAAGAAATGAAAGCTAAGGACAGACCACTGTGGTCTGAAATATTTGTTTAGACAACAAACACTAAATGCTAGACAAACTAGATTGTTGGAATTTCTTAGTGAATATGATCCTGATTATTTTTGGCACGAAATGAGAGCAGAGATATAACACAATAATATATAGAGATATTGAAAGAGAGGAAATAATATAATAGAGATATATAGAAAATATAACAAGATGCACAGATATACATTAATACACAATTTATTCTAATGTGTGAAATGTACAGAACTATAAAAATACAGAGTGAAAGACTCACTAGAATGGTAGCATCTTATCTTTGAGAAGAGATGTGAGATCTACTCGCATTCGCAAGGATATGATTTTTACAATGAGGCTCCAAGGCCTTTTTAACATAAAGAAAATCCAAAACCCTAACCCCGAAAGATGAAAAGTCGACAGTTTTTTGGACCTCGTTTTTGGTAGTTTGGTGTATCAACTTCTCGGGGGCATAACTTTGGCATACAATCTCCATTTTGGGTGCACAATAGCTCGCTCAAAAGGTATCGTCGAGGAGATTCATTTTGGTGGACTAACAAAGGCCTTCAACCATTTTCAAGGTGCTCGATCCCAAAAAAACTTCATTTAGGCCCTCAAAATGGCCCTAGAAGTTTAGGAACCGAAAAAATGCTAAAAATAGTAAGTTGCGAGGAAACTATTTTGAGCCAGTTGGAATAGATAGGTGGCCATCGATATCCATCTAGATCAATCCTCCTTCCTTAGGAAGTAATGGTATCCATTGAGTTGAGTCTCCAGGGGAGAGGGGAAAGTGTTTGTTGAATCTGAACCTTGATGATCTGCTTGCCTTGTTGGAGAAGTTGTGTTGCTTAGCTTGTTGAAGGCTATCATGAAATTGTGGCTGGAAGGGTTGGAACTTTTTAACCAGTCTGGCTACATGACATGACTGTGTGTAGAAGGAATCCTTGCGCTTGGATTCAATCTTGTCAATCTGCTTCTGATGAAAATAAGGTGCTTGGAATGAGGTTGCAATGTTCTTATGTTCACCTTTTGAACAAATTGTGAAGAAGCTGAATTTTGTAGTATGAGATACTACCTTGTGGCACTATTTAGGTGGGACAGTAGTTGAAACTACCTCTGGTATCCTATAGAGATGACCCCCAGAGTAACAATGACACTACGAGGTCGAGACTCATAAATAGAATGGTGCTTCCACATATATGGTTGGCCCAAAAGAACATCACAGACATCCAGTGGGTAAACATCACATAATACCTCATCCTTGAAGGGATAGATGTTGTGTGACAATCGAAACTATTGGTTGACATGAAGATCGCATCCCTAGCAAAGCCACCCAATGTTGTATGGTTGTGGGTGTGGTATTGCCGACAATCCCAACTTTTTGATGACCTCTACTGAGATGAGGTTCTTCTGGCTTCTACTATCAACAATAAAATGAAGCAGGGTCCCCTTCACTCACATATGTGAATGAAAAAGGCGCTCCCCCTCCTCAGGATCTGTTGGTTCTTTTGGTTGAATTGTTGTGGTTGAGACAGTAACGGTCAGGTATGTGTTGATGATCTGTCTTCTCCCATTATTTTCTGAATCCGATTATGAATCTAGGTTTGACTCTTTCTCTTTGATCTCAACCACCAATGACTATTTTGAGCGACATTCATCGGTGTTGTGCCAGGGGATTTTGTGGAAATCACACCATTTTCTAGTGTCCTTCTCCGTCTTCCTGTTACCCTTCTTTTCTTGTGGCTTGGACTGGTTTTCTGAAGGCTGGTTGTTAGGGTCATATTTACCATACTTTGGTTGTTTCATATTTGCAAACATGAACTCCCGCTTGTTCTGGTGCTTAAATTTCTACTCGATTTTAAAAACATATCGATAAGCAACACCGAGTGATGAGATGTCTAGAAATTCCATTTCAGTTTGGATGTATCCGTGTAGAGCCCCACGGTATTTCAGAACCAAATGCCACTCAGAGTCTTTGATACGCATCTTGGTGCACAAGGTATGAAAGGTATTGGTGAGCACTGACATTGCTTGGCCCCTCTCTTGACGCAATGTGGTCCATCTCATGTATTGGTCTTCATAGTTTCCAACAGGGTAATATTGTTCCTTGATCGCATCCACAAAAGAATCTCAAGTGGGCTCAACCCCATATATTCCAGACTCCCCTATGTAAATTTTCTCCCAATAAGTTTCCCACCAATGTTTGACATGGGTGAGAGCCTTAAGGACTGCGGAAGTGATATTTTCCCTCTCCAAAAAATTGTGAACAAAGAAATAACCTTCTAGCAGATTTAACCATTTGTCTAGAGCATCCACATCTATCTGACCTTCAAATATGATAATATCAAAATTAACCTATACCTTGAAAGGAGAGGTGCTTCCAAAGTGGTCGCTTGATGAATATGTGCCTGCTACTATGGACAAGTGTTGAAGGATGTGGGAAAAATTCTCCATCATTTCGTCCCTCTGTCGCGTGAGAGCTTGCTCAAGCAACAAAATTAATAGAATCTTTTGCTTCGTCGTTTTTCTTTTCTTTCGCCATGGAGGGTTTTTTCGGTGTGCGAGAGAAATTGTCCTCAAGAGAGAAAATCTCGAGACCCAACTTGCTATACTCAGACCTCATCGAGGACATGCACTAAAAAATGATCAAGAGAAACCTACTCTGATATCACTGATCCGGATTATTTTCGGCACGAAATGAGAGGAGAGATATAACAAAAAAATATACAAATATATTGAAAGAGCTGCAATAATATAACAAATATATATAAAAAATATAACAATATGCATAGATATATAGTAATACACAATTTCTATTAATGTTCGAAATGTACATAATTGTAAAAATACAAAGTGAAAGACTCGCTAGAATGGTGGCAACTTATCTATGAGAAGAGATGTGACGACTACTTGCATTCGCAAGAGGATGATTGTTACAATGAGGCTCCAAGGCCTTTTTAACATAAATAAAATCCAAAACCCTAACCCCGACAGGTGAAAAGCCAACAGTTTTGTGGACCCCGTTTTGGGTAGTTTGGTGTATCAAATTTCCAGGGGCGTAACTTTGGCATACAATCTTTGTTTGGGGCGCATGATAGCTCGTTGGAAATGTATTTTCGAGGGGATTCATTTTGGGGGATCAATCCAAGCCTTTGGCTATCATTGAGGTGCTCGATCCCCAAAAATACTTCATTTAGGCCCTCAAAATGGCCCTGGAAGTTTAGGAACTGAAAAACTGCTAAAAATAGTAAGTTGCGAGAAAACTGTTTTGAGCTAGTTGGAATAGGTGGGTGGCCACTGATATCCACCCATATCAGAATATGAATTTGAAATTAAGCATATAAAAGGCAAGGAAAATCAAGTGGATGATGCACTCAACATGAGATCTCACGAAGTGCATATTGTAGCCATCAACATGTACATGATAGATCTGAAAGACAAAATTGTTGCAGCAGCAAATTCAGATCAACATTATATAAAAATAAAAGAAACATTACAACAAGGTAATTTTCACCGGAAATTTAATTCTAATGAGTTAAAAGAAGATGGAATTCTCATGTACAAAGGCAAAGTATATGTGTCGAATTCCAATGAGATGAAAAATGCAATTCTGAAGGAAATGCATAATGTGCCATATGTCAGGCACCCATGATATCAAAAGACAATTGCAACTATGAGAAGCCAATACTTTTGGCCAGGAATGAAAAAGGATTTGACTAATTACATAGCTAGATGTCTAGAGTGCCAAAAGGAAAAGACATAAAATATACATCCAACAGGTTTTCTACAGCCATTGCCCATTCTAGAATGGAAGTGGTAAGTGGTTATAGTGGATTTTATTAATAAGTTTCCCATAACAGTGAAGCAACATGATTCCATCATGGTGGTGGTGGATAAATTAACTAAAACAACACATTCTATTCCAGTAAAGACTACACACAAGGCAAAAAATATTGCAAATATATATATGAAAGAAGTTTCCAGGCTACATGGGATACCTAAGGCAATAGTTTCAGACAAAGATCCAAAGTTTACTTCCAATTTTTGGAAAGGTTTTTTCAAGGGCTTTGGAAAAAATTTAAATCTCAGTACAACGTATCATCCAAAGTGAGATGGAAAAATAGAGAGGACTATCAAGATAATTGAGGATGTGTTTAGAATGTATGTGACAGATTATCCATCAAAGAGGGAATATTATATTCATTTAGTTGAGTTTTCTTACAATAATGGATATCATGCCTCATTGAAAATGAGTCTATTTGAAGCATTTTATGGAAGAAAATGTAACACTCCAGTAGGTTGGGATAATCCTCCAGACAGAGCAATCGTTGTGTCAGAATTGTTGAAGGAAATGGAAGAGAAGATGGTATAGATAAAGCATAATTTAAAGGTTTCCCAGGATAAGCATACAAACTATGCAGACAAGAACCAAGTGTTTAGATATTTTAAAGTGGGCGAACATGTGTTTTTAAAAGTGAAGGCAAAGAGAAGTTTTCTAATATTAGGAAGTTGTCCAAAGTTGGCAGTGAGATATTGCAGACCTTTTGAAATATTAGAAAATATAGGGACATTTGCATATATGCTAGCATTTATTGCGTCCATGGGAGTGTATAATGTATTTCGTGTATCATTATTAAATAAATATGTTCCTGAACCTAACCACATAATTTATTGGAATGTGATCAAGGTGGAGCATGAAGGGGATTTCTAGGTGGAACTAGTATGCATCTTGGATCAAAAAGTCAAAGTGCACAGGGAAAAATCCATAGGGTTGGTAGAGGTTCAATGGACCTACTACAGTCTTGAAGATGATACATGGGAGCATGAAGAAAACATGTGGGCAGAGTACCCACAAATATTTGACAACTTTGAAGAAAATGGATTGCAAGACTCCATTTTGAGTAGCTAGAGTTCAAGAACCACATCTTAGAGTCCTAGACAACTGTGTTGAGGACCTTGATAAAATAATGGTTCATTCCTTGGGCTAGCCTTGATAAAAGGATGGTACATCCCTTGGGTTAGCCCTGATAAATGAATGGTGCATTCCTTGGATCGACGAGTTGAGAGGAACATGAGATTATGGTTGGAGCTATTGCTAGAGTTGTTAAAATTCGAGAACTTTCATTTCTAAGTATTGGGATGTAAATTTCCATAGATATGTATATTAGCATAGAGTGAAATAAGAACTGTGCACAATTGCAGGGGAGGGGGAATGTGACATCCCCACTATAATCCCCAATTTAATTAATGCTTATGTAGATATAATGTGTGGCTACGACCAAAGTGATGTAATATGAGAATTGTATCTATATGTTTTAATAATAAAATGTGATGCCAACTGCTAAGGGGACATGGACAAGAGATGGGGGTTGAATTAATCCACAAGAGGGGGGAGTCTCTTGGATAATGGCCAAGAGGGGTTCAAGGGGGAATTACCCATGTATATTAATTCAACCCATTTTCATAAATTTTCTGTTGTATATGAACCTTCTAATTTATCGTTGAGTGTTCCCAAAGTCAATCATTGAATACATGTAAGAGGATGGGTGTGAGTAGTCACATTCCAAAGTTATTTGGAACATGGGGGTTGAGTACAATCAACTTGGGGAAGTGTGTGATTCAAGTAAGCAAGCCAAAGGAGAGAAAATTGTATGGGTTGGGACAACAGTTTGGAGTTTGTCAACTTTTGTGCATGAGGAGCAAGTAGAGAGAAAGAAAGAGAGTTTGGAGCTAGTGCAACCATGGAGGGAAAATTCTAGAGCAAGATGGAGCATATTGGAGCGTATTTGGAGATGGAAACTGAAGAGATAGGTTGTAAGGTCTGAAGAGTGAACTCATGGGTGAGTTGCACTGTAACAACAAGTGTTTGTTGTTGTTTTACTGACAATTTTCCTAGTAGTCGGTTCCCTTGAGTTCCCAGCTGAGAGATTCATGGTTACATGTGCCATAGAGACCCTGATAAATGAATGGGATTCCCGAGGGACTAATATTAGTGAAGGGGTGCATTCCTTAGGTTGGGTAGGTTAAGAGGAAGAGAGCTGGTGGAAAATCGGGGTAGTTGTAGGAAGATATCAATGGATTGTGAGTTTATGAGTTGTGAGTGGACTGTGAGAGACCACCCTCTTTTGTGGATTATTAGCCTCAACTCGGGGGTGACTGGATGTTGAGATTTGGAATATTCAATCTATGGTTGGGTGGAACGTCCATCCCAAGCATTCGGTTGCACAACAAAATTAAAAGATAAGTGTTTGATCTTGTTGTTGAGTTATTTCATGAGTTTATTTGTTGTGCATGAACTCTAGGTATTTGAGAATGATTTATATGTTGTTGTGTGAATTACTAAGTTGCATTCATGTTATTTTGATATGTTGTATATGCATCTATTTTATGTTTATAGACAATAGCTAAATCTATTTCAATTTGTAGCTAAAAGCTACAAGAAATTAGTTAACTATAAATGAATTAAATTAGTTAGCAGAAATTTCATTTTTATGAGTATTACGCACCGTAATGTCCCTCGGTTGGGCTAAGGGATGTTACAAGAGAACACAAATGTCCAGTTGTAAAGGGGAGATCCTAAGTGTTGATCGAGGGTGCCATTGAATTTCATGCATGGTGTATACCAAGTCTCAATGTGATTACAAATCACCCACATGAACACTCGAAGAATATGAATATCATCACATGCTTTCATCATTCATCATAGGGTAGTAGAGGCTCTCTAATGGTTGAACATTGTTGTTTATTATGTCAAGGACATGTCAGAGAATCTTGTCGATCTCCTCATCAGGAAAAATATTCAGAGCTCTCCTTATCTCTTTTGGATGAATGTACATGAAGAAGGATAATTATAGCATTCGGTGGATTGGATTACCAGTAGGATTATGTGTCAATGGAACACATTACATTTTCAACCATATCAAATTCATTGTTCCATTTCACAGGTATGATGATGACTGTGTTTCTAAGGCAATTGGGGCATGAGATGGGATCGACACAATGTCAATCAATGGAAAAAATGGTGGCATGCACCCCATATCCATGGTTGTAGGATTTGAGGTTGTTCCTTGTAGTTACCGACACAATATAGAAGCATATTCAAATCTTGAAATGTATGGAAGTATCCTATTGTCATTGAATGTATTTTATCTAGGTGAGAACATTAGTGGTGAATATTGAGGAGTTTTGAAGCTATAGGAAATTAGCACTATTTAAAGTTGCTTCAAAACTTCATGTAGTGCCATCCATACACAAAAAATGAAAATTCGTTGTCGAAAGTCATATCAAAGAAATTGTTTTGTAGCTTAGCAAGTATGAAGGCTTCATCTTAACTAGGAGGATGATGGCATGCACTTGAAATTTAATCTATAATGTTTTTTATCCCACATATCTTCTTTGAACTTAGTCATTCAATTGAGATTTGAGGTTAAAATATTGGTCAATGGATGACCTAAAAAAATAGGATCCAACAACGCATGTGAGATATCACACCTCCAATTATGAATCCTAATATGATATGATATTGTTTCTATTATTATTCATATAAGAATTAATGATCCATAAATTTTGGATCTCACGTTTGTTTTGTAACTAAATGATGTAATTATAAATTAAAGAAACCAAAAAGGAAAATAGGGGGTTTCGATCCAGGGGGGAAGACCTTCTTTTGGGAAGAGGTAGGTTAGATCATACTTTATGGGAAGCTGTGCTCTAAATTTTATGCCCAATGGGTAATTATTCCTATAGGATTTGAGTATCAAATACTTTTGTGTGTTATGTTATCATATTACTACTCTCTCGGTGTTTTACATCCATTCTCTTCTTGTTTGAATAGAACTTATGCGCTACATAATTCAAGTTCAATAAAGCATTAGTGTACTTGCTTTGTTTTGTGGAGTTTATTCAAATATCTAGTATTCATTAATGAAAAGCATTTTTTTTCGTGAAGATTCTATCATATGGATTATGCAGGTCTAATCTGCTAGTGATGCCTATGTATTCCATAATTGTTTTCCTTGTTCTTCTACCTATCCATGCTATTATCTAAAACTGTCTGATAACTAATTCACCTACATTTGATCCATGAAATATTGAAGGAGACTCCATTCCCAATGGCCTTGATCACTAATATATATGTGCTTATTCTATTTTTGGTTCAATGTTCTTTTCTTACCTACTTGACCCACCAACTTACAATCAAATTATCTTTCAAGATGTGCTAGACATGTATATTTTGCAATCAAGAGTAATCTCCAGTGATAACATATTTTGGCGCCATTTCCAAGGAACAAAGGAATGAATTTATTTTTCCCTGGGCATACAACAACACTGAACTCTATTTCTTGATGGTGAACAAGAACTAGACACAAAATGTGACTATAGATTATTCACCCGACAACTCCATGGTTGAAAAATCCACTGGTTCAGAATGTCAAAATCATCTGATGCTCGGATGAATGCTATAATAGCTACGGTGTTTTCTCCATTTGAATTTTCAGCTATTCAGGTATTTCCAAATGTTGTTCCTACTATGGATGAGTGGGGAGACTCCCTTCCCACATTTAGACGAAACAAGGATAATAATCCTGCAAAGTACTTGTTGGAATTTCATGAACATGTGCATCAGATGAATATTCATCATGAAGATGTGTTGATGAAAATGTTCATGTATTCCTTGGAAGGAGATGTTCGTGAATGGTACATATCCTTGCCTCCTTCTAGCATTTCATCTTTAAAATAATTTCATACAACTTTTCATCATCATTGTAAAATATATTTTCCAGTTAAGTGTCTTTTTTAGCACTGTTGCGAAGAATTTGCATCACATATTCAGAATTCTATAGTTGATTCTTCTAGTAGTGTAGATGAAAAATAATTTAATGTTAAAGAAGTGGAAGAGGAGTCATTCTCAAATGAACCGTTTTCTAGTTTTTTTATCTAGAAGGAAGATTTTCAGCATTGTACTAATGTTGAAACTAATGGTTGCAAGGTTGAAAATGAATTTGACATTGTCTCAGATGTTTCTAATAGTTATTACTATGATTAAATTACTGTTCCAAATATGATTGAAGATCATCCCATTTATGATGAGTATGAGGATGATTTAGAGGAGCCGTTTTCTGAATCAACACATATGGAATTCTGCAACAACAAACCTATTTATGACAATTATGAAACGGGTTATCAGGAAGGCAGTGAAGGAGATAAAAATGAGTTACCAAATCAGTCAACAATATCTCTTTTACCAAGAAGTATTGAGTAGTAGTTTCAAGAAATCATCGATCCTGAATTTGACATTCTTGAATTAGAAATTGAAAAGATCAACAATGGAGCAGTGAAAATTGAGAGTTCACAAACATCACATTCAGCTTGAACATAAAGAAAAGGTGATCCAGGTGGATATCGGTGGCCACCCACCTATCTCAACTAGCACAAAACAATCTTCTGGCAACTTACTATTTTAGCAGGTTTTCAGTTCCTAAACTTCTGAGGCCATTTTGAGGGCCTAAATGAAGTTTTTTTGGGATCGTCACCTCAATGACAGCCAAAGGCCCTCGTTGAGCCCCCAAAATGAATCTCCTCGACGATAGATTTCCAACGAGCTATCGTGGGCCCCACATAGAGATCGTATTCCAAAGTTATGCCCCCGGGAATTTGATACACCAAACTACCCAAAATGAGGTCCGCAAAAATATTGGATTTTCATCTTCTGGGGTTAGGGTTTTGGAATTTATTTATGTTAAAAAGGCCTTTAGAGACTCATTGTAATCCATCTTCTTGCGAATGTGAGTACCTGTCACATCTCTTCTCAGAGATAAGCTGTCACCATTCTAGCAAGTCTTTCACTCTGTATTTTTACAGTCTTGTACATTTCTCTCATTAATAGAAATTGTGTATTACTGTATATCCGTGTCTCTTTTTATATATATCTGTTATATTGTTGGCTCTCTTTGCAATATCTTTGTATATTTCTATGTTATATCTCCGCTCTCATTTCATGCCATAAATAATTTGGATCAAAATGTATGGACTGACTATAAAAGTAGTATCTCTTTTTACTTTTATGATCTTGTGGCAGTCTATTTATAGGAATTTATCAACTCAGATATAATATTTACATGTTGCAAGATCAGATCTAGATTGCATAGTCTTTTGCTAGTATTTCATCTTTTTTCAACTTAAGGTGGAAGCAAGTTTTAGTTAGTTGGTCAATTACTTGATTGGTTGCATTAGAAATTTACTTACACTTGAGTATATTGGTTTAATTGGTTAGTTTAGGAGGTGTATACAAATAATCTTGTTATTTGAGCATTTAATTTTCAGGAAGTATTGGTTTGTAGTGTGTGATTAGCAAGAACGGTTTCATATCAGAACAAGTTGCAGGGATTTAATGGAAGAAGGCACATGGTCTGCAAGTTCTTGATGCCTCGCAGAGAGAACACCATACCTAGTTGGAGCCAATGTTAGCACCTGTTTATTTTTTATAATTGTTTGTAAAAAAATTGGAATTTTGTTAAAATTTGGTGTTAATTATGGTCTATTTCCTTTCAGGATTTTAAAGGATTTTGTGGTTTTTATCAAAATATTGGGTTGACAACCATCCCAATCTCCAATTCCACACTAAGTGTCAACCTTTGAAATACACCAAGCATACAGAATCAAGAGCTAAGGTATCAAGTAAGTTCCCACATATGGAGTTTCGAGGAGTGTCAAATTCAACTGACAATATCCTACAACAAGTTAAAGCATGGGAGAGCGCCAAAATATCAAACTGAGAATTCAAGTGTCAACAAGAATCATAAAATTCCCAAGTCTTAGATGCCATGAGGGCACACAAATGTCCAGTTGTAAAGGGTAGAGCCTAAGTGTTGATTGAGGGTGCCATCGAATGTCATGCATGGAATATACCAAGTCTCAATGTGATTACAAATCACCCACATGAACACCTGAAGAATACGAAGATCATCACAAGCTTTCATCATTCATCACATGGTAGTAGATGCTCTCTACTGGTTGGGAATTGTTGTTTATTATGTTAAGTACAAGGAAAATAATCTTGTCTAGCTCCTCATCGGGAATCAGATTCAGAGCTATTCTTATCACTTCTGGATGAATGTACACGAAAAAGGATAATTATAGCCTTCAGTGGACTGGATTTCCAGTAGGCTTATGTGTCAATAGAACACATTACATTTTGAACCATATAAAATTCACTATTCTAGTGCATATGTATGATGGTGATTGTGTTTCTAAGGCAATTGGGGTAGGAGATGGGATCGACACAATGTCGGTCGTTGGAAAAAATGGTGGCATGGACCATGGATTCATGGTTGTGGGATTTAAGGTTTTTCCTTGTAGTTACCAACACAATATAGAAGAAACCTCAAATATTGAAATGTATGGAAATATCCTACTACCATTGATTGTATCCTATCTATGTGAGAACCTTAGTGGTGAATATGTGAGGAGTTTTGAAGCTATAGGAAATCAGTGATATCCGAAGTTGCTTCAGAACTTTTGGTAGCACCCTTGTTACGAGGAAAATCTCTCTATGGCTTGGAGTAAACAACAACAGACGAAACAATACCCAGAAATCAACTCTAATCTCAAGTATTCTAGACAAATGGAAATGCTAACAAAAAGGAAGGCTAGAATCCTACCTCATCTGAATGTCTGAAGAAGACCATGGTTGAGCTCACAATCCAATGATTGCTACCTGCAACTTGTCCTCAACATTCAAATACAGAAGCATATGGAAATTATATGAAACATTATCATATAAACTAGCATAATCCATTAACATGTACATAAATATGCCCATGGAAATTAATACAAATATTTGCAACATATAATTGGATGAGAAAAGAGTATTTCTATTAAAATAATTAGCAAAAGTACATAGGTGATAAACTTTTGTATTGACACATATTGGAACCGAGAAACTAAGTCCCTCCACCTGGGCCTTCACCACTTCAATCCTTCACAAAGGCAAGCTCACAAGTAGTAGGAGTAATTGAGTTTCTCCTTCTCAATATAGGAAGAGCTTGGGGGATGAACACAAAAGAAGTTTAGACTTTCAAGGACAAAGGGATGCAGACTCAATATGAACTGAAATTTCTCTAGAGTGTCTTTGTTCTCTATGATGAATGTCTTCAAGGCTTGCATATGGATTAATTTATAGCCTTCAAATGGACTTGAAGGGTCGATTCAGAGCGTTTCTAGTATATGGAAAGTCAAGGATCATAGATCTCATGACATGGTGTGGAAACTCGACATATTTTTTAATTTTTTAGCACAAAACCCGATGTACGTGGGATGTAATGGAGCAACCTCTGTATACGCAAGTTGTCTAAATGAGGCCCCCATATATGTACAAAATTTTGAATATTTCACTTCAAAATGAGAAAAATGGGGGAGTTGAGTTTGCAGAGGGAAAGGGAAGGCCATCAAAGCAATATGCACAAAGTGTGGAAAAAATTGCTATAACAACCTTCCATACACAAAAAATCAAAAGTCGTTGCAGAAATCCCTATCAAATAAATTGGTTTGTAGCTTAGCATGTATGAAGGCTTCTACTTGATTAGGAAGATGATGGTGTGCACTTAGGATTTCATTTATAAGTTTTTTTATCTAACAAATTTTGTTTGAACCTAGTCATTTGGTCGAGATCTGAGGTTAAAAATTGGTGAATGGATGACCTAAAAAATAGGATCCAACAATGTATATGAGATCTCACACCTCTAGTTATGAGTCTTAATATGATGTGATATTGGTTCTATTGTTATTCATATAAGCATTCATGATCCATAAATTTTGGATCTCAAATTTGTTTTGTAACTATATGATGTAATTATAAATTGAAGAAACCAAAACGGAAAAAATGGGGTTTCGATCCAGGGGGGAGATATTCCTTTGGGAAGAGGCAAGTTAGATCAGACTTTCTGGGAATATGTACTCTAAATTTTATGCCCAATGGGTAATTCTTCCTATAGGATTTGATTATCAAAGACTTTTGTGGGTTATGTTATCAGATTGTTACTCTCTCAATGTTTTACATCCATTCTCTTCTTGTTTGAATAGAACTTATGCGCTACATAATTCCCATGCATTAAAGCCTTAGTGTACTTGCTCTATTTTGTGGAGTTTATTCAAATATCTAGTATTCATTAACGAAAAACATTTTTGTTCATGAAGAGTCTATCATATGGATTATGCAAGTCTAATATGCTAGTGATGCATATGTATTCCATAATTGTTTTCCTTGTTCTTCTACCTATCCATGCTATTATCTAAACATGTCTGATAATTAATTCACCTACCTTTGATCCATGAAATATTACAGGAGACTCCATGCCCAATGGCCTTGATCATTGATCTATATGTGCTTATTCCAATTTTGGCTCAACATTCTTTTCTTACCTACCTAACCCACCAACTTACAATCAAAATATCTTCCAGTATGTGCTAGACATTTCTCTTTTGCAGTCAAGAGTAATCTCTAGTGCTAACAGTATCCCTATAAGGAATTTGTCTAGTTATTTGCTCACATAATTGCTTTGGAATCCACAACCTCTATGCCAAAAAATGCCAATTATATTCTCCATTTTGTTGTGCATGAAGACACCATTATTGATTGGGGCAATCTTATTTCCAATGAAATTTCATTTCAATTGGGTGGTCTGAAAAGCACCTGAAAATTCTACATGACATCCTATTTGATTATTTCCATATCGTACTGTCATGTTTTCAATGACTCGCCAAGGGAAAGAAGTGTTGACTTCAAGGTGGAACTAATTTATTCCTGGTATCCATTCTTATGGAGGCACAAAGATTAATATTATTTCTACCCGGTCCATAACAGTTTCATCTCTAAATTAAAAAAAAATGATCTTCGACCCTAACACATCAAGGTTATCACTTGAGGTTGCCACCTTTCTCTTAGAGAAAGGAGTTTTTGAAACTAAAGAGGATTTCAATATCGCAAGGTTATTTGGTTTAGAAGAGAAACCTTTTCTTCTACCTTTCTATGTATCAAACAAACACTTTGTGATAGAAGTTTCTAGAAAGTAAAAGTACCGAGCTCATTTATTTAATGAGAAAAGGAAAAGAAAATTCATCCCATTACCATGGAAATTCAGAGAAGCTACTTTAAAACAAATATCCCATTTGGATGAACTTGCAGGTCAATTCGACCAACTCAAACTAAATGAAGTTGAATGCGTTGAGGGTTTCGACCCTAATGATTTATTTACTGCCCATATGTCCTTGGTGAGATATTCCTCTTATTTCACTAAGATTGATGTAACATCCCCACTATAATAATCAATTTAACTAATGCATAATGTAGATATGAATGTGGTTATGGTCGAGCAATGTAATATGTGAAATGTATTTTTTTTGTTTTTAATAAAATAATGTGATGCCAACTGTTGGGAATATGGATAGAGATCGGGCCTGAGTTTTCCACAAAAGGAGATAATGCCTAGGGAGTGTCTAAGAGGGACCCAATGGGGAAATTACTTATGTGATTTAATCCAAACCGAGTTTTCTAAATTTTATTATCTTTTGGGGAAACCTTCTATTTTTGTTTGAATGTGTGAGAGCCCATTCATTAAACTCATGTAAGAGGGTGGGTAACAGAGTCACATCACATAGTTATTGGAAATAATGGGGAAGAAGCAATCAACATTAGGTAGAGTGATCAGTCAAATGTCTTGGTAAAATAGAGAAAATTCGTATGTGTTGTTACAGGTAATTTTTACACATGGATTTGGGCATGAACAACAAAGGAAAGCAAGGAAAAAGAGCACTAGAGCTGGAGAAAGGAGGCAAGAAGAATTTAGGAGCATGTTGGAGTGTTTTGGAGCATACTGGAGCTGGAAATTGAAGAGCCAGGTTGTTAGGCCTGAAGAGTGAACTCCTAAGTGAGTTGCACTATATCAAAAAGTGTTTGTTGTTGATTTTACTGGTGGTTTTCCTTGGCAATGATTTCCCTTGAGTTCCCAGTAGATATATTCCTAGATACCTAAGCTAGAGAAACCCTAATAAATGAATGGGATGCCCAACGGTCTGAGAGTAGTGAAGGGGTACATTCCTTGGGTCAGGCAGGTAAAGAGGAAGAGAGATGGAGAAAATTCGAGATATTTGAAGGATAATACTAGTGGATTGTGTGATATTGAGTTGTGAGTAGACTATGCAAGGCACCCTTCTCTTGTGGATTCCTACCCCATCTCGAGGGTGACTTGTTGTTGGGATTTAGAACAACATGTCTATGGTTGGGTGGGATGTCCTTCCTAAGAAGTTGGTTGCACAAGTGTTTTAAAAGATAAGTGTTTATCTATTTCTTAAGTTATTTCATGAGTTCAATTATTATGCTTAACTATGTGTATGTAAATGATATATTGTTGTTGTGAATGATTTTATTAGTTGCATTCTTGTTCATTTAGCATTTTGTAGATGTAGTTCATGATGGGTATCAAAATCTAGTTAATAATGTGAATTAATCATGGCTAGTAAGCTACAGTAAATGAACCAGAAAGAAAATTTTCATTTTTATGTGAATTTTTCTTGGTAACATTCCCTGGTAGAGTTGGGGGACGTCACATTATGCTATAAGAGAAGAAGGTTGTAACACTGGCCTCTACTACATGACAACAAAAGTTGTTTGAATCTAATTTTTATTTTGGGTAAAAAAAATTCTTTTCTACGGGACATCGTTGGATGGAGAAATTCTTGTGGTTTAAAGTTGTTATTCATCCATGGAAATTATGTCCAAGATAATATCCATGGTATTAGATTTCCAACGATTCATCATTTGCTTTATCTAGAAAACTGGATCATAAGTTATTCCCTTCAGAAGGTAGGTGCCCAACAATTGTTGATCTAGTTCCGCATGGATCCATGGTTGTCTATCTGTGATCTATGTTATTTATCCCACATGCACAAGGAAAGATTCGATGGAACTATTTATAAACGAAAGACACCCCTTTGTGACTTGTGCGTGAAGCACAGACAGATCCGTAGAACCTAGTGGAGCACACACAACATATATTTTTGGCTAAGGTTCCCAGTGCCCAATGAGATGATAGACCGGTGTCGGATCAAAATTCATTTGGTTGGAGGTTGAGCGGGGATGGTTTGGTGCCCGGTGGTATGGTGGCCTGGTGCACTGATGTTGGATCGAAATTCATTTGGTTGGAGGTTGTGCAGGGATGGTTCGTTGGCTGGTGACCCAATGGATCAACGTCTAATCAAAATTCATTTGGTTGGAAGACTTGAGTGCAGTGCCTGATGGACACTGGAGGGTTAATTATCGGAAGGGAGAATGAAGTTGTGTCTAACCTGTGCCCGATGGACTGGTGGCTTGGTGGACTGGATCAAAGTTGTTTGGGATAGTGGATAAGTGATTAAGTGCACTGGCCCAATGAACATGATTCATTTGGGGACCGAACTAGAGTCCATCTAGAGTATCATGAGGAGAAGGGGAGGTACCTCCCTACTGCCTAGTAGCCCAGTGGTTGAAGCCCTCCAAATGGATCGAACCAAAAGCTTTAGAAGAAAGAGAAGAGAAAATGAAGTAATTCCCCAGTGACCTAGTGGCTCGGTTACCAAGAATATATCAGTGCAAATCAATCATAAATAATGAATTATCAGAAAAATTTATGGTGTTTTTGAAGGTCATTATCTTGTAGGGAAATTTTGAGAGCCTAAACAACATTTATAGGAAATCAATTTTTCAAAAAATTGTGTGTAATTCAATACATAATGAAAGACCTCGAGGATAGCTTTCTTATGAGCTATTATGAGCACAAAACGGAGCTCATGTGAAGAAGTTACAACCTAAACAATGCAAGGCATATTTTGACACCAAATTTATTTTAGAAGGCGCTTCGAAATCAGTTTGGGGCCAAGGAGCAGTCTATGAAAATCTCATGGACTATATAAGTAATCCATAGAGCCAAAATTTAATTCAGGGTACCTAAAATTGTGTTGGGAAAGAAAGAACACACATGTAGCATGTAAGGTTTAAAAGGGAAAACAATCAAAACTTCTAAAGACCATAACTTATGTTTGTAACTAGGAATTGGAAAAATGAATAGTCGAAGGAAAGGTATTAAGGAGGGGAATACAACTATGAACCCAGAAAATTAATTTGACTAGTAAAAATTGTAATTAAATCAAAAGAAGATGATTAGTGGCATTAAAGGGAAGAAAAAATTATGCATTATTTTCCAAAATTGTGTATGTATTTATCTTTGTCTAACAAAACATTGTTTGCATGCACATTTTCTATAGAATTTAGAGGTTCAGAAAGGAAGTTTGGTTCCTGTATGAGAACTACAATAATGGAAGATTCCCAAGGATCATACATTCATGAAGAGGAATTCATAGGTTTTCATGTCAACATGGGAAATGTTGAGACTGAGTCTAATGGAAAAAGAGACAGGCAATAGCATGTAACTATGAGGAGCCTGCAGATAGAAGTGCAGAGTTATAGGGTTGATAATGAAAGGATTATGAAAGCTTAGGAAGAGATACTACATAACTTGAACATGCTGCATAAGCAAGCCAAGAAAGACTCTGGAACCAAGCAAGAAGCTAGTTCTAGACAAGTGACAACATCCAAATCCCATAGCAAGAAGGATGAGCATGGTAACGACAGAAAGTCAAGGACTAGGAATAGGTTCCATCATCCCTGGGGGAAATCCACTAGGAGACCTCATGAAATTTCAGGGCCAAGGAGCAGCCCAATTGTGTCTCCTGTTAGGAGATAGAGGAGAGGGCTCGAGGGAGACATCTTGCAAGGTGAACTCAGGAAGATCAAGCCACCAATTTTCAATGGTGAGCATAGGAAAGGAGAGGAAGTCGAGGCCTAACTATTGGAAATGAAGAAATATTTATAGTTGCATGATTACCCCTCTAGGGTAGAAATAATAATTGCAACCTACCACTTGCAAGGCAAGACAACCATATGGGGGGATCAACTTAATCAAGCCAAGCATCTTGATGAGAAGAGTGTCTCATGGAGGGATTTCAAAGGATATTTCCAAGAGAAATATTTTTTGGAAATATTTTTCTGACCATTACTTTGAGAGGAAAATGAAAGAGTTCTTTGAACTCAAGTTGAGAAGCATGACAATGGATGAATATGAGAAAATATTCTTTGAGTTGTTGAAGTATGCAAAGTTCATAAAGGATGAGAAACTCAAAATCCAAAGATTTCTTAGCAGGTTACCCTCCTTCTATAGTGACGAGATACAATATGATAACCCCAAAACTTTGGAAGAGACCATAAAGAGAGAAAATCATCTTTATGAGCATAGAAAAGGTAGACAAGTCTTCCAAAAGACTTGTGTTATGATCCAATGCCTTAAAAATGATAAGAAGTCAATAATTACAATCCACTTTGAGGGGGAAACCTCGTCTTACAACATATCTACTTAAGAATACCATATGAGATGAGATAAGATGATCCTAATACTAGATATCCTTGATATATATATATATATATATATATGAAAGGGTGCAATGAAGGGTTCTAGCCGATCTACACATATAACACTAGAAATGTAATAATTCAATATCTAGGGCTTAATAAGGGGTTTTATACATAACATGGGGCTTTTTATAGGGATTAACATGCCCCTTCCCTTCAAACAAGTGTTTTCCTCAACACTTGACTAACCACGGGTGCTTCTACATGAAGAACTCATCTTCCCATGTTGCCTCTTCCACTAGTAGGTTCTTCCATTTGACGAGGTACTCTGTAATTGATCGATTTCTCAGCTGATTAATTCTTGTTTCAAGGATTTTTTTTGGCTCTAGTATTATTTTCCCTTCTTCGTTGATCTCTATTAAAATAGGTTGGACAGGGATCTTGTTGTCGATGACCTTGTTTAAGCAAGAAACATGGAAGACTAGATGTACACATGAAGATGGAGACAACTCCAATTTGTAAGCCCTACTTCCAATCCTTTGCAAAACCTTGTAGGGGCCATAATATTTGGGTGCAAATTTATTTTCCTTCTTTTTTTGCTTGAGGGACATCTGTTTTTATGGTTGTAGCTGCCTTATAAATACCCAATCCCCCACTTCAAATTCCCTTTCACAACAATGTTGATCTACTTGTTGTTTCATCCTATTTTGTGCCATAACCAATTTGTCTTTCAATAGTTTGAGGACCTCTTGTTGGTTGTAATATACCAGATATAAAATGTATGCAGAACAAAAATAAAATGCTAGAAATGGCAGAATAACAACAATATAACTAGAACATTCACCACAATAGCACTGAAATGATAAGAGAATAATGACATAAATAACACTTTGAATCTGAAAGAAATGTTCACGGTAGTTGAGGGGGCAACCTCCAGTTGAGCAGAGCTCTATTACAATAATATCCAAGCTAGGGTTCTCATACCCTTGACTCCTATTTATACTAAAAAGAATCATCTAGAGGAAGATCCTTCTAGAAGCGGAAGCTTCTATTAGGTCTTATTACATCCACCTTATTCTATTTTATTGAAAGGCCTTATTAATATTGACCTTTATTACATCTGAATATATTGTTTTACCTATGTGCGGGTTAGGACCCTAACATGTCCACCCCCTTAAAAACAACCTTGTCCTCAAGGATTGAGATGAGGAAATTATTGCAGAATGGTAGTTGGTTCCCAATTTGCATCTGCTGGAGTTGTGTCTTTCCATTGGACTAGCATTTGCTTGATGGTTCTTTGATGTAGGCGACGCTCACGCTGGTCCAAAACTGCTTCTGGCTGTAGCCAAATGGATCCTTCTTCGGCTAACTCTGGAAGGTTGGTTTGAATTTGGCACTTAGCTCCAATCACCTTCTTTAAGCATGAAACATGAAAACTGGGATGTAGCTTCGAATGCCTGGGAAAAGCTAACTGATAGGCGACTTGTCCCACATGCTTGAGAATGGTATAAGGACCATAAAATTTGGGCGCTAGCTTTTGACAATGCTTGGCCTTGAGGGAATTTTTCTTGTAAGGTTGTAGTCAAAGAAACACCTGATCCCCTTCTGCAAATTGATGTTCAGAGTGACCTTGATCTGCTTGTTGCTTCATGTGATTCTGTACCATGACAAAATTCTCTTTGAGGGTACAGAGAATAGCCTCTCAAGCTATAAGTGTTAGGTCAACTGCCTGGACTTCGAGGCACCCGATAAGTATGAGAGAACTGAAGGTGGCTTCTGTCCATATACTGCTTCAAAAGGAGTCATGCGTGTAGTTGTATGGTATGAAGTGTTGTACCACCATTCAGCTAGGGGTAACCATTGAGCCCACTGATTTTTCTTTTTCGAGGCAAAACACCTCAAATATGTTTCCAAACACTTGTTGACAACTTCTGTTTGGCCATTAGTCTGGGCATGATAAGATGTGTTGAGATGCAATTCAGTGCCTTGTATCTTGAACAGTTCTTGCCAAAAATTGCTTGTGAAAGTTGGGTCGCGATCAGAAACAATAGAGTGTGGCATGCCATGAAGCTTGAAGACTTGATCCATGAAAATTTGAGCCACCGTGGATGTTGTAAATGGGTGTTGAAGGGTGCAGAAATGAGCATACTTGGAAAGGCAATCAACAACCACCATGATGACTGATTTATTTCCTGATTTGGGTAAACCGGTAATAAAATCCATAGAGATATCCTTGCAAATAACAGGTGGAATCGGGAGCAGTTGTAGTGTGCCCGGAGATTTGACTGTTTCTCCCTTGTTGCGTTGACACACATCACATTCAACGACAAAATTATGAATGTCCTGTTTCATACCATTCCAGAAAAAAGAACGTTTGACCCTGTCATAGGTTTTGGTGAACCCGGAGTGCCCTGTTGTGGGTGTAACATGAAGCTCAGAAAGTGCCGTGGATTTAAGCTTTGATCGTTTACTTAAATACAAACAACCTTTCTATCGAAGTTCATCATGGAGCCAAGAGTACCTTGGGGAAGATGGAGCATTGGACTGCAATTGTTGGATCAACTGTGAACTTTTGGGATCTTGTAGCCATTCCTGGCGAACGGCTTGGAGCCAATATGGTACAATGAATGAAAGAGAAAAAATGGATCCTTCATCTTCATATTTGCGAGAAAGTGCATCCACAACCACATTGTCTTTGCCTTTCTTGTAAATGATCTCATAATCATATCCAAAGAGCTTAGTCACCCATTTTTGTTGTTTTGGAGAGGAAATGTGTTGTTCCAGAAAATACTTGAGGCTTTGATGGTTTGTCTTAATTTGGAAACGTTGCCCCAATAGATAAGGGCACCACAGATCAATGACATGCAGAATAACCAACATTTCCTTTTCATAGATGGATTTGCCCAGATTTCTTTCAGATAGTTGCTTGCTTGTAAAGGCCAAAGGTCAACCCTCTTGCATAAGGACAACACCAATTCATTTCCCTGAGGCATCACATTCCAACACAAAGGTCTTTGTGAAATCGGGAAGGGCGAGGACTGGAGTGGTGCACATGGCCATCTTCAAGGTTTGAAAAGCTTGAGCAGCAGCTAGAGTCCAAGTGAAAGAGTTCTTTTTTAGGAGAGAAGTGAGAGGTGCTGCAATCTTCCCATAATTCTTAACAAACTTGCGATAATACCCTGTTAATCCTAGAAATCCACGCAATCTCTTAAGATTCTTTGGGTGAGGCCAATCTTGCATAGCTTCAATCTTTTTAGGATCCACCTTGATGCCATCCTTGCCAACTAGATGACCCAAGTATTCTACTTCTGAGGCGCCAAAAGCACATTTAGACTGTTTCAGGAAAAGTTGGTGCTGAGACAGTAGATGGAGAACTCGATCCACATGAGCAAGATGGTCTATCCAGGTTTTACTATAAATGAGGATATCATCAAAGAAAACTAAGACAAAATGGCGGAGAAAAGGATGAAAGACATGATTCACGAGGCTTTTGAAGGTGGAGGGGGCATTACACAAGCCAAAGGGAATGACCAAAAACTCATAGTGGCCCTCATGAGTTCTAAAGGTAGTATTGGGAATGTCTGCCTCTTTCATACATATATAGTGGTAGCCCGAACGAAGATCCAATTTAGTGAAGAATTGGGTGCCACTCAATTCATCCAGGAGGTCATCAATGACAAGAATGGGGAATTTGTCTTTGATGGTAAGTTTGTTGAGGGCACAGAAGTCAGGACACTTTCGCCAAGAACCTTATTTCTTCAAGACCATGAACACATGAGAATAGTAGGGGCTCATACTAGGGCGGATAATGCCTGCATTAAGGAGTTCCTGGACCATTTTCTCAATTTCATTTTTTTAGGAAAAGGGGTGACGATACAGACAAATATTGGGAGGAAGGATTCTGGGTACAAGGGGAATGGAATGATCATGAACACCATGGGAAGGAGGGAGTCCTTGGGAATTGGAAAAGACCAATTGATGTTTAGAAAGGATGGCTTGGAGGTCTTGCGGGACCGAGGGTGTCTCTATTACTTGTATGGCATGGAGTTGGGAGATAACACCAGAATGACCTTTTTTGAGTAGCTTTTCCATGCAATGGGAACTAATGATCTCAGGTGAACCGGTGGTGATTCCTTGGAACTTCTATTGGTGTCCCTCCTAGTCGAATTTCATGGTTAAGTCTTTAAAATCCATGAGAATGGGACCCAAAGTCCTTAGCTAGTCTGCACCCAACACAATGTCACAACCTCCCATGTAGATAGAAAACATATGGGATTTCAGGTGGTAGTCACCAATTTGGAGACACACATTTTCACAACGCCCTCCAAATTTCATGGAACCACCATTGGCAATCATGACTTGGAAATTATTGACGACATGGATGTAGCAATGAGTTTCTTGGGCAATGTGGCAATGAATAAAATTATGGGTGTTGCCACTATCAACCAGAATGATGAACTTCTGATGCTTGATGTAACTGATTAGCTTGAGAGTTTGGGGAGCAGAGAAGCCAGTGAGAGCATTGAGGGAAATAATCGGTTCTACTTCGGGAGGGTCTGAGGGAGGGGTTATGTCAGTGGATTCAGGGGACTCAGACACAAGGGGAGTTTCTACATCCTCTTCCAAAATATCCTCAGATATGGCCATAAAAAGTTTTTGTTCTTTACACTTGTGGCTCGGGAAATATTTGTCATCACAGTTATAACAAAAGCCTTTGAGTTGGTGTTTATCCATTTCAGCCTTGGTCAATTTTTGGATCTTTAGTGGAGTAGAGGGAGTAGTGGGATTTATTGGTTTAGGGCGAGGGATAAAGGAGGGTTTTCAGTTTTGAGAAGATACAAAATGTTGTGCTTCTTTAGATATTTTAGTAGCCTCCACCAAACTCTGAGGCCAAGCCATGAGGACATGGGCCTGAATCTCATCCTTGAGGCCACTGATAAAACACTCTCGGAAATAGGCATCAAACGTGCCCTTTGTTCTAAAAGCCAGGCGCTCAAAGGCAACTATAAAGTCTTCCATTGTTCCTAATTGTTTCAACTTTGTCAAATGACCCAAATGGTTGGTGTCAATGTCAAAGTGTTCATAAAGATCTGCCACAAAGTGTGTCCAAGAAATATACCCTTGACGAGAAGTTTTTCTCCATTGCCACCATTCTTGATCTAGATGGAGAACACCATATCGGAGTTTGGCCAAGTCATTTGTAATGTCGTATAAAGAGAAATAATGTTCCATTTGGGTTACCCAACCAGTGGGGTCCAAGCCATCATATTTGGTCACATCCACCTGCGGAAGGCATAGGTCATGTTGAAAGTGATGGTTCTTAAAGTTATGGGAATGAGAGGAATGGTCACCTTCAGGATGTGGAGGTGAGGAAGAGGAAGGGTTATCTGTAGGGATATGTAGTTTGGTGCAGAGTCCCGAAAAGACTGATTCAAGCTGGGTGGTGAGGTCTTGTTTGATTTCCTCCATTGAGGACTACATGGTTGTATTGATGGCGGCAACATTGGCACTGAGTTGTTTCACTTCTTGTTGGGTTTCGATGAGACTAGATTGCAAGGTGTTGAAGCAAGCTTCCAAGTCTTGGATACGGGTATGGGCCATGAGGATGGGGGAACTGAAAAGGGGCGGGTGGGGTAAAAAAATTTGGCAAAAAATTATATGGATGAATGTGATAAGGGCGAAGAGATAAATCCAATGGAATAAGTCTCAAATAATGGTGAAAAAATTTCCAGACGTTTTTTTTACACCTGTGGAGTTATACTCCGGTCTGAAGAATACTACAGAGAGGAAATGCCCAAATGCTTAACCAGAAAAAAATGTGTATTTACTTGACAACCCGAACACAGTTGTGCGACAATAGATCTTGTCTGTTTTAATTTGTTTATGTTTCTGTCCCCAAGGGTTAGGTATTCAACGGTTCTACAGACAAGGGTTTTCCCTGTGATATAGCTCTCTGATATACGTGTGGGGTCCAACAATAGTACTCGGCCCAATATCTTAGGGTACTAACTAAGGAGGATAGACCATACCCTTAGCCGTACTACTCGACTACCCAGGTACTAGAGAGTATCTTCCCGAGTGTTGTTCTCGGTGACACTATAACAGTCAAGCGGCCGATCGGTTGTTCTAAAGAGGGCTTCAGGTAATCTAGGCTGATCCGTACACAGTTGTTGTTTGATGCGCTACCACTTGAAGGGGTACCAACATGGGTTACGCGGGTGGACAACAGATGTGCGTTTAAGTACCACTTGTATTTCCTACGTGTATGAATCCCTCAACTGTGGGTTTATGCACGTAACAACAGATCTCTGTGGCTTAAAGACGTCGGAATGCGTCTCTACCCTGAATTTTTTTTTTAACCCACACTTTATGCGGAGGAAAGTGCTCTGATACCACTTGTAATATACCAGATATAAAATGTATGCAGAACAAAAATAAAATGCTAGAAATGGCAGAATAACAACAATATAACCAGAACATTCACCACAATAGTACTGAAATGATAAGAGAATAATAACAGAAATAACACTTTGAATCTGAAAGCAATGTTCACGGGCCTCTTCGAGGGGGCAACCTCTAGTTGAGAAGAGCTCTATTACAATAATATCCAAGCTAGGTTTCTCATACCCTCGACTCCTATTTATACTAAAAAGAAACATCTAGAGGAAGATCCTTCTAGAAGCAGAAGCTTCTATTAGGTCTTCTTACATCTGCCTTATTCTATTTTATTGAAAGGCCTTATTAATATTGACCTTTATTACATCCGAATATATTGTTCTACTTATGTGCGGGTTAGGACCCTAGCATTGGTTCCTTATGTGCTCCTTCACTGCTTGAACCTTTGTATTCCCTTTCAAGGGTTATGCGATGGATGGAGGATAATATCCATAAAGTGCCAGAAATGGGGACATTTTTTATGAAGTATGGAAGGATGTGTTGCACCACCATTCCACTAAGGGAAACCACTTGACCCATTGTGTTTGTTTATCAGATGCAAAGAAACAAAGATATCCTTCTAGACATTTATTCACAATCTCAGTTTACCCATCATATTGAGGGTGGTAAGATGAGTTGTGAGCCAATTGAGTACCCAAACAAGAAAAATAATCCAATGCAAAAATTTCCCGTGAAAAATGGATGTCTTTCACTGACAATAATGTTGGGGACTCCATGTAGCTTTTGAATTGTTTCCATGAATGTTGTGGCTATTGTACTTGCTTTAAAATGATGAGATAGAGAGAAAAAAAGGGCATACTTTGTTAGTCAATCCACTACTACCACGATGATAGTATTTCCTTCTGAATTAGGTAAACCTGTAATAAATTCCATTGAAGCTTCTTCCCAACATTGACATGGTATAGCTAATGGTTGTAGGAGACCTAGAGTTTTGATTGTCTCTCCCTTATTTTGTTGGTAGAACAAACATTCATACACAAACTTTTGAACATCATTTTTAAGACCTTCCCAGAAAAAATCCTTCTTGATCACATGGTATGTTTTTAAGAATCCTGAATGTCCCACTATAGGAGAAGTGTGCAACTATAGAAGGAACTTATGTTTGAGTTGGGAATTCTTACATAGATATAGGTGATCCCGATACCATAGCAAATCATTCTTCCATTCAAAATTATCTATTGAATTGGGGTCCTCATCTAGTTGTTGAATGATCTTGCATACATGTTGATCTTGCTTCCATTTTATCCTTGTTTCCTCCACCCAATCATATTGTGGAATAGAGATAGCACATAGTGAACCTTTTTCTTCTTCTTCTTTCCTTGAAAGGGCATCTGCCACAACATTGTGTTTTACTTTTTTATAGATAATTTCAAAGTCATTTCCCAACATCTTTGTAACCCATTTTTTTTACTCTTTTGAAGGAAATCATTGCTCCAAGAAGTACTTCAAAATATCATGATCTATTTTTACTTAGAAGTGTCTTCCCATTCGACAAGGGTGTCATTTTTTAACTTCATGTAGTATGGCCAACATTTATTTTTCATAAATGGGTTTGAATACGTTTTTTCCTTAAAGTTGGATGCTTTCAAAGGCAATGAACCTTCCTTCTTTCATTAAAACTACACCAATTCCATGGCATGAGGCATCACACTCCACAATAAATGTTTTTGTAAAGTCAAGTGTGGCCAAGACAAGAGTTGTACACATAGCCCCCTTAAGTTTTTCAAAATATTTGGTTGCTTCTTCGATCCAAGAAAATGTTTCCTTCTTTAATAATGTTGTTAGAGGTGTTGTTATCTTACCATAGTTATTGAAAAACTTGCATTAATATCCTGTCAATCCTAAGAATCCTTTAAGTTTCTTCAATCTTTTGGGAATTATCCATTCCCTCATAGCTTTAATTTTGTTAGGGTCCAAAAATAGCACATCAATTATTTCCTTGCAATATGTAACTTGTTGTATCCACAGACTTATCGAAACCCTTGACTCTGAATCTAGGGTTTCAACCGCAGGCCACCCCCTGCCATGACCTATGGCTCGGAGGATAGGGATCCTCCGCAACCTCCCCCACCTCCAGACCTTGTTGTGTTCTAGACACTTCTGTCTTCATACATGAAATTGGAAAAAGGAAACCCCCAATCACGGTTCGTTAAAAAGCTTGATGAGATCACGAAGGTCTCTATTCATTCCCCCTCCTCTTGACAGTTCGCCCTGAGACTGGAATAAAATGGCTTGATCATTCAATTTATGGTACTCTGGCCTTCCCCAAGAGCAATGATGCAATGGCTGTAGAAAAACTGGAAGAAAACGATAAAAGGGGAGATTTCAACAACCTTTTGTGGTAAGGGATTCTATGTCTTCCTCTTTGAAAATAAAGTTGATAGAGACTCGATTTTTAGAAATGGACCATACTTCATGGGAACCAAAGGAATGTACCTAAATCAATGGACTCCATAATTCAACCCTGAAAATGATATCCCCTCAACTGTCCAAGTTTGGGTCAGGCTATCCTTTCTGCCTCTCCATTGTTGGAATGATGGAACCATAAATAACATTGGAAACACACTCAGAAGGTTCATCGATCGGGTTGAACCATGAGACAAACTACAATCCTTTGCACGTCTCTATGTTGAAGTAGATATGGAAAAAGTACTTCTAGAATAAATTCAACTAACCCCAGATGGTTGGTCATACATTCAAATAGTAGACTATGAGTAGCTCCCATTCAAATGCAAATCCTATCATGAGTATGGACATTTTTCCAAAAATTGTCCCAAGGAAACACGAGAGAACCCAGAAAAAAAATCACTAGAGCAATGGCAACCAACCAAATGAAAGAAAGTGACAAATAAATCAGGATCTCAACAATAGGAAAGGAAAACCAACACCTGGCCCTCCGCACAAATCAAAGGGAAATCACCGATGCAAACCAACAACGAAGCAAAAAGCAGCAAAAATAGGTATGGCCCTCCGGAGAACCCAGAGGTAGAAATGGTCAACTCAAAATAAAGCATAGAATAAATTCAGAGTCAGAAAAATCCATATCCAGACCCTCCTTCACCTCAAGTTGAGTCTGATGCCTGTCAACTCTTGGACCCTCCCCATGTGCTAGAGGATGAAAGTCAGGAGGACTCGGGGGAGGAACTGGATATGGAACTCCTAAAGAGTGTCAGATCAATGAAAGCAGGAAGGAAAACCAACAAAAATCGAAGGGAAAAAGATGCAAATCAGGACAAAGAACTAGGAACCTAACCAACGCTAGAAGAAGTCCTCAAAAAATAATGGAAGAGTGGAAAAGATCCAACAACAAAAGGACAGTCTCAACCCACAAAAGGGGGGGGGGGACAAAACATGCCAGTAAATAATGAAGTTGGTCTCCTGGAATTGTAAAGGATTGGGACAAAGGGAAAAAAAAGAAGCAATGGGAAATTTAATCAAAACAGAGAGACCCCACATCCTCCTAACTTAGGAGACTAAAATGCAGGGATCTGAAGCCTGGTGAGAAATGAAAAAAAATATTGAAAAAAAGCAGTGGAACAACTCTAAATGGTAGAGGAGCATCAGGAGGGATCTGTACAGTCTGGAATACTCAAATATTCAAAGAAGAGCAAAAGGTAGAATCCTCACACTGGTCATTGGTGCATCTCAAACATCTACAATCAGGTATCACTTACCTTATCTGTAATGTTTTATGCCTAATAACTATCAGGAAAAAATAGAATGTTGGGAATCCCTAATTAAAATCAAAGAGATCAGAGCACAAAAAAACTGCATTATAGCAGGAGACTTCAACACAACTCTACACCAAGGGGGAAAAAAGGGAGGCTCTATATTAAGGGACCCGTTCAGGGAACACCTGGAAGATCTGATCTCGGAACTGGATTTGTTTGATGTTCATCCCTCTAAAGGGAAATACACTTGGAGAAATAAAATATTAGGGGTGGGACACATTGCAGCCAGATTATACTTCTTTCTCATCCATAGCCCTCTCCTCCTTATCCCGCTCAACATTTCGTCCCAAATTGTTCCTTGGGGAATCTCAGACCACCGCCCAATAGCCCTCTCCTTCGACAAAGAAAAAAACTTGGGACCCATCCCATTCAAATTCAATCCCGTTTGGATGGACTCCTGAGACTTCCTCCCCCTAATCACCTCGGTTTGGTCAATCTGGGTGGATGGAACCCTGGTTTATATATGGGAACAAAAACTCAAAAAGGCCAAACAAGAAATCAAGGAGTGGATCAAAACCTCTTCCCACAATACAAGAGAAGAAATTGAAAGGTACAAAAAGGAGATAGAAGACACTCGGGCATAAATGGATTCAAATATCACTCAGGCATAAATGGATTCAAAGGTACAAACCTCTTCCAATATCTATGAGAGCACTAATAGAGTCTCTATTTGAGGTATTCTCTTTCTCTTGTACTAAATGTATACTAGAGCCTTGTGGCTTCAAGCAGGGGACAAAAATACCTCATTCTTTCATAAGTAGGCCAAATCTAAACAACACAGAAACATAATTGAGGAAATAAAAAACCTCAGGAACGAAAATCAACTACTTTGAGGAGATTAAAAAGGCATCTTCCTCCCACTTTGGAAAACTTTACACTTAGGAAGGTGAAGACAACAAAGAGCAGAGTTTAGAATTTATAGAGCACATCCTGCAAATGATAAAGGAAGAAGACAACAAAGAGTTAAACAAGGTGGTCACTGAGGTGGAAGTCAAAGTAGTCCTTTACCAGTTTGATCTTGACAAAGCCCCCGGGCTGGATGGTTTCACAATACATTTTTATAGGAAGTGTATGGAAATAATAAAAAAAGGCCTACTCTGTATGATAAAATATGTTCAAAAAACCTGCAAGTTAGGAGGAGCAACCAACACCTCCTTTCTAGCCTAGGGATTCGGGATCCAGAAAAGATCAACATAGCTCTGAGGGAAATATTAATTTGGCGCTTAATCACTAGAGGTAAAGAATGGTGGAAAAAGGCAATCTTCTACAAATGTCTGTCAAAAAATCGAAAGAGGTGTCCGGAAAAAACCACACTCAATCAAATAGGCTCCCCTATCTGGAAGCTCATTCATGTCTCTATGTTGCTCATTCAAAACTATCTCAGATGGAGCCCAAGGAATGGTAAGGAAATCAAAATTTGGGAAGACCATTTCTTAGATAGGGGAAAATTGTCTTGTATCTCCTCTCTAGACTCCCTCATAATTTGGCTAAATTCCAAGGGAAAGATCACTCTCTTTGATATCTTTGAGTGGAAGAGTAATGGCACTTGGAAAAATTGGAACTTGGGAGAGGTCCCCCCTTTCCTGCTCAACGAGTCCCATCAATTCCCCTTGATTGTAAATGGATCAGCCCCAGTCCATATTAATAAGAATGACAGTAGGGACTGGGGAGAGGTTGGATACTCCATAAGGATGGGATATAAAAATCTCCTCCATGATAAAGATCTCCCAGAAAAATCAACAACCTGGAAATAAATTTGGAATCCAGATGGTCTGCCCAAGATTAATACTTTTGGTTGGCAATTAGCTCACAACAATCTCCTAACAAGGGAAAATCTGCTCAAAAGAGGATATATGGGACCCTTCAAATGTGCCCTATGTAGACAAGATTTCAAAAGCACTAATCATCTTTTCCTCAATTGCAATTTCGCCAAACAAGTGATGCACATTGTCTACTCAAAGATAACCCCTAAAATTTATTGGTCGACAAGTTGTAGAAGTATAATAAGAAAATGGAGTAAATATTATAAAGGCTGCCTCACCAAAAAACCAATCCTTAGTCGTGTTTGGAAGGCCTTGATAAAATATGTGAGCTGGAAAATGTGGTTGGCAATAAATAAAATCATTTTCAAGGAGAAGTTATCCCCCCCCCCCCATAGTCACAACCCATGCGATCGACCAACTGGGTGATTATCTCTCATCCTGAAATCTCAAAGCTAAAGTAGGTTCCCCTTTGACATAGAAGAGAAGAAAAATTGTTGGCGAAAATAAACCTACCCACCATTCCCCCCTTAATTTTTCCAAAACAATCATGCTAGCAGCTTCATTATTCTCAGTAAGACTTCAAAAATTGGCTAAATTCTCAATATAGTAATGTCCTCTGTTTCGATGGTGCATCAAAAGGAAACCCAAGGGAGGCAGGTGTGGGAGGGATTTTGTACAACCCTAGAGGAAAAATATTGTTATGCTACTTCTGGAACCTAGGCGTAACCACTAACAATATGGCAAAGGCTTATGCGATGTATGAAGGAGTACTCCTAGCTCAGTAACGAAAACTCAACAACATTATTGTAATAGGGGACTCAAAAAATATAATTCGGCACTTCGTTAAAGGGATAGGCCCAATGAACTCAAAGCTGAAAAGAATCATTGAAAGGATCAGAGCAATCTTGTCCTCTTTTCATTCCTCCTTCTACCATGTCCCACACGCTAACAATACAAAAGCGGATGAACATGAAAATTTAGCAATTGGAAAGGGCCCAAGTCATATGGAAATGTTGGATATGCACCTTTTCTTAGACCCCCCCTAATGACTCATCCCCCTCCCGTCGTCGCTCCACTTGGTGCCTATCTCCACGCAACACTACAACTGGTTGTAGTGTGTTGTAAACCGAGCGTCATGCTCGAGGAGAATTTGTACTCCCATAGCATTTGGCCCATGGTAACCTACATACAACATGACAAAAAAATGGATAGCTTGGATCGCTCTGCGTTCCTCCTCCATGGGAACTCGTCGTACCCGTCTCTCCACGCTTGCTCAATAGCCTACAACATCGCCTCCACCATAACTCTCCTTGAGGTGAAGGCATTTGAAGGGGACTTAGTCATGATTTAGCGCAAGGGTATGAAAATAGTACATGTCTCTCCAATGCTTGAAAGTCACTCAAATATTGAGATTGCACAACATTCATGCATCACGTACATAGCTAGAGGAGGTAAATTGGAAGGGAAGCTCTCAATTCATTGTCGCAGCCAGCCACACCGAATCTCTGCAGTTTGTAATTTCATAGGGGAAGAGGAGTTAAAGCGCCGAAACAATTTAGTAATATGCCATTACTCCAGCATCAGAGGGATAACACAAGATAAATTCGTGAGCATCGGCCTCACTGGAAGTAGCGTAGACAAAGGCAACACCAGAGACAACACCAGGGGCATCTTTGTTATAGGTAGCATTGACAGAAGCACCATTGATAGAGGCAACACTAGAGGAAGTGTAGACAAAGGCAGCTCCGTCAGAGGCAACATAGATAGAGGCAACATCAATAGAGGCAACACCAAAGGCATCATCAACATAGGAAACACCAGAGGCAACAACATCGACAAAGGAAACATCAAAGGCAACATCAGTGATTGGAGTGAAGGTAATTTTACAACAATCATAGCCAGTCTAATTGAAAAAATGGCCTAGCGTTCATCCAGTGAATGATCGAAGGAAGAAATGGTGGAAGATAATTTATCCACCACCTAGCAACTGACACTCTGCCTTGATTCTCACAACTCCACACTCACTTTCACACTGGAAACTCTTGCTCAACACCTCACATTAATAAATCAGTTACAAGATGAAGTCGATTTTCTTAGACGCCAAGAGGAGAACATCGAAGCAAAGCTGGAATACAGGCCACCAAACTCACCGGCACAAAGTGAGAATGAGGAAACATGAAGCAGAGCAGAACCTAAGCTGCCTGATATGAATGTAGCACTAGAGCCCCCTCCAGAAGAAGACCGAGTTTAAAGAAGTTCAGTAACACACTCCTCAATTTTGTAAAAATGGGATAAATAAATCTTTCACAAGATAGTACTAGGATAGAAAAGAAAAGCTTTGCTTTCAATGAATTAGGATCAATGCTAGACTCAATTTTGTAAGCCTTTTGTGGAAATTTTGCAATTGGTATCTCCTCCACCAACACCCTCCTTTGTAATATGCGACCTCAGTCGTGCCTTTGTATATATATAAATTTTTCAGTTTTTGTAAAAATAACTAAAAAACAATGTTAGGGTCCACTTTTACGCCTTCATGAGATATAATATGACCTAAATATTCCACTTATTGAACCCCAAAGACACACTTGGAAGGCTTTGCATAAAGTTGTTTCTCTTCCAATAGTTGTAATTGTTGGTTTTTCATAAGAGATGATGTTGTACTATGGATATCCGATGAGCTCATGTGGCAACAAAGAATACCTCCCTAGTTAAGTGGGAGTGTTTAAAGTTTGTATACTTCAGATACATTTTCTAAGGAAGGGCTTGAAAATATAATTCATTAAGCTTTGAAATGTTGAAGGTGCATTATTAAGTCCAAATGGCATAACCAAAAACTCATAATGACCTTCATGTGTTCTAAAAGTTGTGTTAGGAATGTCTTCTTGCCTCGTTTTGATTTGATGATATCTCGAACGAGGATCCAACTTAGTAAATAATTTTTCTCCATGCAATTCATCTAATAATTCATCAATGAAAGGGATATGAAACTTATATTTGATGGTAATTTTTTTGAGTTGTCTATAATCTAGACACATACGCCATGAACCATCCTTTTTTTAACCAACACCACTGGTAAAGAGAAAGAAGTTTGGCTAGGTTGAATGATGTCAACCTCTAACATTTCCTAGATCATGCCCTCAATCTTACTCTTATGTGCATGTGGATACCTATAAGGCCTAAAGTTAGGTGGTACACTTCCTAGTTGAAAATGAATAGCACGATCATGATCTTGAATAGGCGGAATACCCTTAGACATTTCACCAAATACCTTGGAACGATGGTTGATAATTATTTGGAGATCTAATGGAGTAGGGGATATATATGTTTGATCAAGTGAGAAAAATTGCACAATTACACCCCAGTGTCCCTTTTTGAGTAATTTTGTCATGCTATTAGAGCTAATCACTTTAGAGGGTTTCCCTTGGATACCTCTAAGCTCAATTTCCTTTCCATTTGAGGAAAATTTCATGAAAATATATTGAAAATCAAAGGCCATTGTTCCCAATGATTGTAACCATTGGACCCCTAATACAACATCGACATCTCCATTTGGATGGAAATCATGGGGCAATCCAGAAAATTATCCCCCGTGTTGAGCTTAATACTATGGTGTTTCCCTGAACAATTTATGGTACCTTCATCTGCAATCATTACTTGAAACTCTGGTGTGGGATATACAAAGAAATTGAGATCTTTTGCTAATTTGTAAATGATGAAATTATGGGTACTATCAGAATTAATCAATATTGTTACCTTTTTATTTTTATGTATCCTTGTATCTTGAGGATTTGTCGAGTACTGATGTCGGTCAATGCATGACAATATATTGTTGGATTAGTTTCTTCTAGATCTGGAACTTGTGGCGATTCCAATACCCGATTTTCTTCCTCTTCACAGTCTATGCAGATTTTTTTTTTCTCACCACATTTATGCCCCTTACTCTACTTATTGTCACAATTGAAACATAGTATTTTTCTCTTCTTTAATCAATTTGTTAAGGTGTCAACCTTGTTGGTTGAGGTACAATATCTTCTTCCTCTTCATTGTCTATGTAGAATAATTTATTCTCACCGCATTTATGCCCCTTATTGTACTTGCTATCACAATTGAAACATAGTCATTTTTCTCTCCGTTCATCCATTTGTTGAGGTGTCAACCTTGTTGGTTGAGTTACACTTTTCTTATGACCCAAAAAACAATCTTTGCTTGTTTTGTATGCTCCAATGGTTGATTTGTGTGTAGTCTTATTTTTGGCTTGAATATTGATCCAAAAATCCTTAGATGCTTATTAATCTTCCATACATATAAACATCTACTTGATCTTCGAAATAAAAATGACCGCTTGATTGTTTGCAATTTACATGTGAAATACTTATCTATCCAAATTCACTTTAATGATAAACAACTTGCAAATAATTGAGCGGAAATAGAACAATAATATTAAAATGATATACACAAGTTTGATAACGAAGTTCACCCAATTTGGGCTACATCTCCGGTTCCACTTCCAATAGCGACCTCTTTATTAATGCTCAATTTTTTTTGTTTTACAATGACCCTTTTTTGTGTTGCTCAAACTCAGAAACAGAGTATGCCATCAAATTCCTTGCAAAATTTTGATAAAAATTAGTATAAAGTTCATAAAATTCCATGTCGAAACCTCATGGCATGCATTACGATGCAACCTCCAAATCTAATTACCCTCAAGCATGAACTTCAATACATTGTACTACATATGTGTGTGTCCTTTTCCTCAATCCACGTGCCATTAAATAAGAGGGTCGGGCTTAAACCACCACCTGAAACTTTGGTTGGCATTAAAAGTTTGTTAGGCAGGTTCCTAACAAACCCGTACCCTTAGCGGAATTGGTTAAGTGTTGGCATATATATATATATATATGACATATGTCACCACTGCAAGGGTGACATGCGGCACGACCGTATAGGCCATATAATGTTGATGTGGTGACCTCACATGGTGACACGTGGCAGGCAAGTGAGGTGACATGTTAAGTTGGCAGGTGACTAGGCAATCCATACATATAGTTGGCACCAATTATATGTCGACACGTGGAAAGGATAAACCAATGAGAGGTTTCCATGTGGCATCCTCCCATTGGCCATTAATGATTAATGTTTTTCAAAAGTATAGGAGTCGACGAGGGTTGAACCCGCAATCTCTTATAACCTTATACAAACCTCCATTGCTAATATACCACACCAATGTTACTTAACCGTATATGGTGGCAATTGTTTTTAAGTTTGG
>ML818374.1:0-25858 GCA_009831015.1 Picea engelmannii | reverse complement strand
GCATATAGTTTAAATGCCCCGTGGAATATGGGTATGGTTACATGGAACTTCAAACGAACCATGGGTCAAGTGATTGGGCCCTTGAACCTTTTTTCCACCAACTAAATCCTTTACCAAACTTAAAAACAAAGGCCAGAATATACAGTGAAGTAACATTGGTGTGGTGTACTGGAAATGGAGGTTTGTATAAGGTTATAGGAGGTCGCAGGTTCAACCCCCATCGACTCCTATACTTTTGAAAAACATTAACCATTAATGGCCAATGGGATGCTACCACAGGCAGCCTCTCATTGGTCTATCCTTTCCACGTGTCTACATACAATTGGTGTCAATTATTTATACAGATTGCCTAGTCACCTGCCAACTTGACATGTCACCTCATCTTCCTGCCACATGTCACCATGTGAGGTCGCCATTTCAGCATTGTGTGGAATGTACAGTCATACCACATGTCACCCTTGCAGTGGTGACATGTGTCACCTTGACCCTATTGACTTTTTCCTTTTTTCTTGGTTTGACCCAAACTTTGACCATCCACAACTTTTGCATACGAACTTTGTTTGAGGCGATTTTTGCACCATTGGAAAGTTATCGTCGAGCTCTACGCATTGATGGAATTTTTTTTAGAGAATTTGGGATGATTGAATTTTGGGCATATATAAATCCTTATGGACCTCTGTGAGCATTATGGATCCTCCTAGACCTCCGTGAGCGTTCATGGATCCTCCTATATCAAATATGATGAGCATTTTGCATGGCTTCCATAATATTTGCAGGATGTCTTAAGAAAATCTCATGTTTGATGTATTGTTTGTTGGACAGTTAGTTGTCATTGATGTCAATCCTTGAAGAGAGATCTTGTATATTGATTTCAACCCTTAGAGATTGATTTCACCCCTTGGAGAATTCTAGAATCCCTAGAGTTTTGGACGAGATTGTTGGACAATTGGTTTAGCCGGTTGGTTTTCATAGTTGATTATCATTGATATCAACCCATGGAAAGTGATATTGGATTGATGTCAACTAATGTGATGGGTATATTTGGATATGTCTCCAAAGTGGTCCCATTATGGCGTAGCTCTAAGCATGGCCCTCATGGGAAGACGATTTGAAGAAGTCTACAAGAAATCCCTAAGCATGGTTAACAATCTCATAGTTGATTGAGGAATAATGACATGAAAGACAGTGTGAATGAAGGAAAGATCTGCATAGATGGTACACTACGTGGATCCTCACATTTAGGGATATATGTCCTTGTGAATTTGGAATCCCCAAGGAAGGGTTAAGAAGACCTAGTTGGTTACAAGTCAACTAGTCAAAGGGGTAAAGTTGTTGTAACAAAAAAACTCTAGAATCTCTAAATTAAGAAAAGGAGTTAGCTAGCACAAGTATATAAACACCTCAAGGATTCATTCATAAGTATACTTACACACTTATTCCTTGATTATATTTCTTGTGATCAAGTGATCTTTTGGTAAGGTTGTGGTGGCACTTTTCTGAGGTGGTGAAAGTGTGAAGGGTCGAAATTTTCAAAGTTGCAGGTTTCAGAAAAATCCTAGTTTCTGAGGTGTACGCTAGTTGTACTGGAGGAAGGTGTGTACGTACATGGGATGTAGTGGAGGAAAGAGTGTACATACACGGGTTGTAGAAGAGGAAGTAGCGTACATGTGAAAAGGTCATGAAAACTTGAGTAGATGTTGATGCCAGGTACCTAAAGTCTGAAGCATGTTATGAGGTCAGCATTCTACAGGTTCAGATCATCTACAGAAGTACTAGTATGGTTACATGTTTGTTTTAATGATCACTTTTTCTTATGGTATGGTGAATGCTTGAGTAATTCTTGATATGGTTGGTCTTGGACTTGAATATGGTATATGTTGGTTGGTTGGTTGAGGGAGCAACACTCTTATGTATGGTACAGTTCTGGTATGGTTGAGGGATATATATGTTGTATGATTATGCATGCATGAGGGACATGCATAGGTTGTTGGAGATGCTTCATTGATGACATGGTACATATCTTCGTATGGTTGATGATGGCACATGTTGGTCAGTGACATGTTGGTTGATGTAATAGGGGCCGAAGGTCTGGAAGTTTCAGAGTTCCATAAAACTGGAAACCCTAGTTTTCCGAGGTTGTATGTAGGTTGCATGAAGACAGGTCATGTACATATGTCACTTGGAAGAAGACAGGTTGCGTACATACACAGGTTGCAAGAAGACATGTCGCATACATACGCAGGTTGCATGAGGACAGGTCACGTATCTATAGAAAGGATTTTACAGATTTTTTTATGTCTACAAGTTGGGTCTTGTACTTGAGGATTGGAATCCTCACATCTCAGTTGGTGTTGATATCTGCAAGTTGGGTCTTGTATTTCAGAGTTGGTACTCTCTTGGATTTGGTGCTCTTTTTATTTGGTGCAGATAAACCTCGGAGATTGTAGTCTTCATGTAACAACATAATACAAAAGATTACACATGTATCTTGTGTTCTTTGTGTTCATTATGATGATGGTTCATAGCTTTCTATTATTGATGAATGTTGTTGATATATGCAAGTAGCTAATAATGAATGAATAATAATGTTTGAAGTGGTTTCTAACTAAAGGAAGAAAGAGTTATAAAAAGAGCCACACATTGATTCATCCCCCCCTCTTAGTGTGGTCAGTGTGTCCAACATTGTTTTAATCCACCCATGTAAGCTTCCAACAATTGTTGATCATTTATGTCATCCACCCTTTTGGCCAATACCTGAAATTCTAAATTATAATCTTCAATATCACCTAAGTTCTTGATTCTTGTCAATTGACCGAAGTAGTCTTGTTCCCACACTTTCCCATATTGTGCTTCTAAGTCTCTTGTAAGTAAACCCCAAGTATAATTATAAAGAGGGGGTTATATTTTCATTATACATTCCATTGATTATGTTTTATCTCAAAGTTCAAAGTTTCTATGTGAATCCTTTTATTATCATCCATAATATTATGTAGTTCAAAATATTTCTCTATTCAGTTCACCCAAGTAAAGACCTATTTTCCATCAAACTTCTTTAATTCAATCTCGGGAAAGTTGAATTTAGGACCCCCACCATAAATAACTCCATTATTAGAGTTAGATTCACTAGTTGAAAATGGCTTATTATTGATAGTTTGTTCAACATGAATACTACATTTATTTTCATGAGTTCCTTGCATTTTGATATCTCCTTTAGGGAGTGTCTCATCTAGAGCTTGAATGATCATGGAAGACATGTAATTTTTTATTTCTTCTTTATTTTCATCCATATTCTTTTCCAATTCTTGAATTCTTCTTTGTGAGTTTACCCAATTATTAGACTTGTCACTTAAATCATTAAGTTGTTCCTCCAATTTGGACAACTTGTTATGTGTTTCCTCATTTTCTTCTTGAGTCATAGATGGGACTTTTGGAGGTTTAATTGGTGTTGTCACCTATTTGGAACCCATATGGATTAATAATAATAATACTCATCTATTCTATCTTTATCACAAATTTGAATCATCGGAAACAAATCTTCCAATAAAAAGTTATGCCAATTGTAATGTATGTACCTTTTAAACCCTTAATTTGGAGTATGTCCTCCTAATTGACCTTCCTTATGATGCAATTTTGAAATATCGACCCTTGTGAGTCTGAAATTTCAGCTTGTAGTACTTTGGTATGTCCTCTCTTCAGTGTCACAGGTCTGATCAAAATTGGATGTGCCAAGTGGAAGTTAGGGTAACTTCCCCAAACCTTGGTGATTTTTGGTCTTTCTAAGAGAGACTACTTGTACAACATGCCACGCACACAATATTTGATACATGATTATGAAAATTGTACCCAAAATAATACAGACTGTCCTCTTTCCAATGCAACTCTCACTAAATTTGGATCCTTTTTGAATAAGATATGACGATTTTTCCCGAAACACATGTTTGAGCCTAGTTAATAAGACTAGTCAGATACCCTACCTTCCACAGGGTGTATCTCTAAAATTATGATGACCCAGAATTTGAAACTTTTACCAAAAATACCTTGATACGTCCTCTAAATAACCTCCAATTTTCATGGTCTGAATCATCTCCAAAAAAACACTATAGCAAAAATTCTAAGATGACTTTCTTGGGGTAGAAAAACCCTAAGATCAATGAGCTCTGATACCAAATGTTATGATCCAATGCCTTAAAAATGATAAGAAATCAATAATTACAGTACACTTCAAGGGGAAAACCTCCTTTTAAAATATATTTACTTCATAATACCATATGATATGAGATAAGATGATCCTAATACTATGTCTCCTTAATATATATAAGAGACAAAGGGGTATAATTATGATGAAATGGTGCAATGAAGGGTTCTAGTTGACCTACACATATAACACTATAAATGTGATAATTCAATACCTATGGCTTAATAAGGGGTTTTATACATAACGTGCGGATTTTTCTAGGGCTTAACAACTTGGGATGACAATATTAAAGGAAAAAGGGATCAAAGGCAAAAATGTTTTAAGCCACCCTTTTTCAGAAATAACTCCCAACCAAATCAACAAGGTCTGTCAGCCCAAAATGAATACAAGACAACAAATTCTTTTGGGAAAAGGCCCATGCAACAACCTATACAATGTTGGGGATGTGATGGAAATCACTTGTATAGGGAATTCCCTCACAAAGGAGAAAGAATGAGGAATGTCCACAACATTAAGGAGGTTGAAACAATGGAAAACATGGGAGGAAGCATGGCAAGTATTTATGCAGCCTTGGACAACAAGCAAGCAAAATATCAATTCTCCCTAATTGAGGTGGAAGGTAAGATCAATAATCAACCTATAGCAATTTTAATTGATTCTCGATCTAGCATAATTACATAAACTCTAACATTATTGGAAGATTTCACTTACAAAGGAGTAAGCATAAGAAATCTTGGTTAGTTTAGTTAGCCATGGGGGATAAGATGAAGATCAATGAGTTGGTTAAATATTTTCCAATAGATGTGAATGGACTCAACACAAGTGTAGATGTGAACATTATACCTTTATGTTCATATGATTGTCTAATTGGCATGGATTGGTTGGAAAAACACCATGTTGTCCTAGATTGTTACAACGAGATCATAACCAATCTTGATGAGAAAGGACAACAAGGAAACATTCAAGGCATTCCAAAAGTTTTAGTTGTTAAATAAATTGCATCCATGCAGCTAAAAACGATTTTCAGGAAAGGATGTCATATTTTTGCAGCCCATATGGAAGAGGCAACTAGAGATAAAATGGCAAGTCTTAAAGACTATCCAGTATTAAGATATTTTGAAGATGTTTTTGAGGAAATCCCAGGACTACCACCAAACATGGACATTGATTTCTCTATTGGTTTGGTGCCAGGAGTTGCCCCAATGTCCAAGACACATTACAGAATGGGCACACTAGAATTGAAAGAGTTGCATATGTAGATTGAAGAACTTTTGAATAAGGGTTATATACGCCCAAGTGTGTCACCTTGGGGAGCCCCACTTCTTTTTGTAAAGAAGAAATATTAAACCTTAAGGCTTTGTATTGATTTCAGACAACTAAATAAGGTCACCATAAAGAAAAAAAATATCCTTTGCCAAGGATTGATTATTTATTTGATCAGTTGAAGGGTGCAAGGATATTTTCCAAGATTGAATTGAGATAAGGTTATCATCAATTAAGGAAAAAAGAATAATATATCAATAAGACAACGTTCATAACAAGGTATGGGAATTATGAATTCACAATAGTGCCATTTGGACTATCAAATGCCCCGACTGTTTTTATGTGTCTAATGAATGGAGTGTTCGGGGAGTACCTAAACAAGTTCGCAATTGTTTTCTTAAATGATATTCTCATCTACTCTAAGTATGAAGAGGAGCGTGAGAATGATGCTAAAGGTTTTAAGGGAGCATAAACTGTATGCCAAGCTAAGTAAATGCATCTTTTATCAAAACAAGATTAACTACTTCGAGCATATTATTTTAGCAGATGTGATAAAAGTTGACCCCGAGAAGATAGAATCCATTAAAGGATGGCTAGCACCAAGAAATGTGACATAGGTCAGATCATTTATGGGTCTCGTGGGTTATTACCAAATATTCATAAATAAAAAAATCAAAGGTTGCAAGGCCCATCACTTCTTTGCAAAAGAAGGGAGTGGAATTCAAATGGATTTCCAAGTATGAAGAAAGTTTCCAACAGTTGAAAAACATTTTAACAAGTGGGCACATATTAAATATCGTAGATTCGTATGAATACTTTGTGGTGTGCATGGATGCATGCAAGGAAGGGATCGGTGGAGTCCTCAGTCAAAAGGATCATGTCGTATGTTTTGAATCTATAAAACTAAAGGAGCATCAAAGAAAATATGTTATACATGATCTAGAGTTAGCATACAGTGTACATGCATTAAAAATGTGGAGGCATTACCTCGTGGGGAAGAGATTTGAGTTAAGAACATACCACTATGGTCTAAATCATTTATTTGGACAACCAACACTAAATTTCAGGAAAAATAGATGGCTAGAATTTCTTAGTGATTACGACTTTTAAATTAAACATATCAAGGGAAAAGAAAAATAGGTGGTTGATGCACTCAAAAAAATAGCTCATGAAGTGCATGTTTCATCTATCAACATGTACTAGACATATTTAAAAGATAAATTCTTGAAGCAACGAATTCATATCAACATTATTTTCAAATAAAAGAAAACTTACAGTAAAGCAATTTACAACAGAAATTCAAAAATTATGAATTGAAAGAAGATGGAATCCTCTTGTATAGAGGCAAGGTGTATGTGCCAAATTCCATGGAGTTGAAAAATATAGTGTTGAGATAAATGCATAATGTACCATATGGTAGGCACCGAGGATATTAGAAATCCATTAATATAGTTGTAAGGAGCCAATACTTTTGGCCAGGAATGAAAAAATAATTGGTTAGCTACATAGGTAGGTGTCTGGAGTGCCAAAAGGTAAAATTAGAGCACATACATCCAGTGGGGCTACTACAATCATTTCCCACTCCAAAATGGAAGTGGGAAGTGGCCACGGTAGACTTTACTACAAAACTGCCTAGAACAATGAAGCAACATGATTCCATCATGGTGGTGGTGGACAAATTGACTAAGGTTTATTCCCATAAAGGAAACACACAAGGCAACAAATATTGCATATATTTACATAAAGGAAGTTTTCAGGCTACATGGAGTGCCTAAGACAATAGTTTCAGACAAAGATTCCAAGTTTGCATCCAAATTCTAGCAAGGTTTATTTAAGGGATTTGGGACAAATCAAAATCTTAGTAAAACGTATCACCCAGAGTTAGATGAGAAAACATAGAGGACCAATAGGATAATTGAAGACATTTTCAGGATGTATGTAATGGACCAGTTATCAAAATTGGAATATTATATCCACTTAGTGGAGTTTTCCTATAAAATGGGCATTAGGCATCATTAAGAATCTACAATTTTTAACATTTAATATGGGCACAATATTGCATATTCAAAGGCTTCTCAAGACAGGAAGAAAATCTATGTAGACAATAACAATTTTTTTTAGATATTTTAAAGTGGGAGAACATGTCTTTATTAAAGTAAAAGAGAAGAGAAGTTCGATAAGATTAGGTTGTTTCCCAAAGTTGGCAGCAAGATATTGTGGGCCTTTCTAAATATTAGAGAATATATGGCTAGTTCCATACATTATAGCATTGCCTACATCCATGAGAGTGCATAATGTTTTCATGTATCGTTATTAAAGAAATATGTGCTTGACCCTAGCTGCATAATTGATGGGACTGTGATCCTGGTGGAAAACGAAGGGGATTTCCGGGTGGAACCAATAAGCATCCTGGACCTGAAAGTCAAAGTGCTCAGGAAAAAATCCATAGGGCTGGTAAAAGTTCAATGGACATGCTACAGTCCTGAAGATGCAACATGGGAGCATGAAGAAACTATCCAGGAGGAATACCCGCAATTTGTTTCCAATTTTGAAGAAAATAGAAATTGAAAATGCAAGACTCCATTTTTGGGCAGCTAGAGTTCCAGAACCACATCTCCAATTCTTGGGTACTTTCATTGATAGCCCATATAAAATAATAGTGCAACTCGATGGACTAAAGGTAGATAAGGGTGCACATTCCTTCGGTCAACGAGTTGGGAAGAACGATAGATTTTGGTTGGGACTGTTGTTGGAGGGTAAAACATTTCTTAATATTGTTATGAAAATGTGTTTATGTTTTTAGGCATGGTGTTTTGCATTGAGGATTATGCACAATTATAGGGGATAATAAATGTAACATTCCCGCTATAATCCTCAGTTTAATTAATGCATAATGAAGATACGAATGTGGCTATGGCCAAGCGATGTAATATGCGAAATGTATTTTTTTGTTTTTAACAAAATAATGTGATGTCAAATGTTGGAAATATGAATAGAGATGGGGGATGAGTTTTCCACAAAAGGAGAGAATGCCTAGGGAGTGTATAAGAGGGATCCAAGGGGTAAATGACTTATGAGTATTAATCCAAGCTCAGTTTTCTGAATTTTATTATCTTTTGGGGAAACCTTCTATTTTTGTTTGAGTGTGTGAGATTCCAATCATTAAACTCATGTAAGAGGGTGGGTGTGAGAGTCACATCCCATAGACTGGAAAGCATGGGGAAGAATAAATCATCATTGGGAAGAGTGATCAATTAATTGTCTTGGGAAAATAGAAGAAATTTGTATGTTCTGTTACAAACAGTTTTTACATATGGAGCTCAGCATGAACAACAAGGAAAAGGAAGGAAAAAGAGCACTAGATCTGCAACAAGGAGGCAGGGAGAATTTAGGAGTATGTTGGAGTGTATTTGAGATGGAAATTGAAGAGTTGGGTTGTCAAGACTGAATAGTCAACTCCTAAGTGAGTTGCATTGTATCAACAAGTGTTTATTATTGATTTTACTGGTGGTTTTTCCTAGCACCGAGTTCCCTTGAGTTCCTGACAGAGATATTCTTAGCTACATGAGCCAAAGAGACCTTGATAAATGAATGGGATTCCCGATGGACTAAGATAAGTGAAGGGGTACATTCCTTGGGTTGGGAAGGTCAAGAGAAAGAGAGTTGGAGGAAAGTTGGGATAGCTACCAGTGGGTTGTGTGATATTAAGCTATGAGTGGACTGCGAGAGGTACCCTTCTCTTATGGATTCCTAGCCCCAACTCAAGGGGACTTGTTGTTGATATTTAGAACATCATGTCTATGTTTGGGTGGAACGTCCTTCCCAAGTAGTTGGTTGCACAAGTGTTTTAAAAGATAGGTATTGTTTATCTATTTGTTAAGTTATTTCATGAGTTCAATCATTATACTTAACTATGTGTATGTAAATGATCTATTGTTGTTGTGAATGAGTTTATTGGCTACATTCATGTTCATTTAACATGATGTAGATGTATTTAATGATGGGTACTAGAATCTGGTTAATAATGTGAATTAAATGACAAGTTACAATAAATGAACCAGCAAGAAAATTTTTATTTTTATGTGAATTTCCCTTGGTAACGTTCCCTGGTAGAGTTGGGGGACGTTACAATTGAAAATTATAAAGGAGGAGGAGGGGACAATTTCAATCTCGTTGAGTTCTCAGTAAATGAGTAAATGAATCTTTGAATGATATGGAAGAATTAGGTAGCACTAATGAGGGATGTCATCAACAAAGCAGATAAGTAACAAATAAAAACCCCAATTCTCCTACCACGTCTCAAAGAAGTACCCCAACTAAAATGAAACAAAGCATTAGTGGTTTGGAAATGAGGAAAACACATGATGTAAACTCAGATGATGGCAGTGACAAGGAACCAACAAAGAAAAATATTGAAAAGTTCCACATTGTATAGACCTTTGCTAAAAGAAAAAAGTGACTCGGAAAACAAGACTAGAAATACTTAAAAATCAAGAAAGACCTCGGGCAATGGATGTATATGAAATTATCGAAGAACCCAGTTGGTCAGAACAACGCCTATTGGAGACCAAATAAATTGTTGAATCCCCAGTCACTCAAGAATAAGAAATATTTGAAGAAGACTCGGTAACACTTTACCACATGGCCTACAATTGAAATTCCAAAAAATTGTTAATTCAAAAGGTAAACATGAAGAACAAAAAAGTGTCTAAAAAATGGAATTTGGAAATTGATTTCCATGGGGTTGTGCCTTCAAATATTATACAATTTCATGAGGCAACCAGAGAGGCACTGAAAGAATCTGTCTGTAATATAAAAAAATAAAATTTTATTTTAAAGGAAAAAACAAAGGAATTGGAGGCAGCTCTAATTCCCAAACCATTGTTTGTTGAACCATTAAACACAATGCAACCAATGCTTACCTTAGAGGATATTCCAGAAAGTAGAAGTAAACTGAAAGGTTCATCTATTTTGTTGGTAATAGTAAGAAAGTATGTTGGAGATGAAATTCAAAAGAGAATAGAATTAATCCATGAAATATGGGAGATTTCACAGAGCTCTACCAACTTTTCAACAAGGATTATGCATTTCAAAGAATATCTCTAAAAATATCTACGAATTGACGAAGGTTTTTACAAGGATGTTGTGGGAACATTTTCAGCTAAAATTTCAAGTTTAAGTGATACCCACGTAAGAGAACAAAATCTTCCTTCTAACATATGGATGAAACAAATTAATGCTTGTTGGTTGAAGAGAATTAAAACTTTAAGATAAATGATAAATGAGATAGATGTTGTGAAAATTAAAAGTGGTGAATTTTTCTTAAAACTTGTTGATCTCACAAACAAACTCGACGACCCAAATTTATTAATGGACACATTACTTTTGTCTAAATAATAGTTATTAGAACAACTTGAAGTGTTAACTTTTGCATGGTTGAATGAGTTCAATGACTCAATATAATTCTCTGAAGATGAAACTGAAAGGTGGCTAGTCTGATATATGAACAAGAATGATGGCATAGATGACACATTGCACTAATTGGATATTGACCTAAGAGAAATGGTGAATGATTTGTTCGAGATAAATACCAAACATGAGGTCATGAAGGGCCCAATGAGGGAATACATAGACGAGTGGCTTAGAAAATCCCTAATCAAGATCACCGAAACATATCAACAAGGAGTGGTTACAACAATTATGCCCAACAACCATCTAAAAAAGAGGCATCAATAAGCAAGTAAATGTTTCAAAAGAATTTCCATCATAGCGAGTCTAGTAGCAACCTTATTCTTGTCCTTACTACCTTTATTCTACAGTCATTTGTCATATTTCTTTCCAATTTCCAGTAATCTGTGAAACCCAAGGCTAATCCTTGACTGTTTTTTCTTATGTCTTCCGGGTCCTTTTCATTTCATGGTCTACGGGAGCCCCATCCTAGTCCTCTTTGAAGGAAAAACACAATATTTAATTTGTATTCCAAGACAATACTATTTATTTATTTAAAGACACATTATTTTTTGAGGTTCCCGGAGAACTAATTTGGGACATAAAATTATTGTTATCTCAAAACTTTGAGTTTAATCATGATATTTCAGATGTATTTCTATCGGAATCTTATTTGTGTTTAATGAAATGATCATTTAGAGTTCTCTACCATATGCGGTCCATACTTTATTTTCCCCTTTCCTTGAATATTGTGTTCTACTATGATGAATGTTGTGATGGAAATGTCGTCTTATTATACTACACACTCTTTTGGTTTATGATCTTGTAACATATTGTAAATAGTTTCTTTCTATAAGATACCTAGTCCTTTCTTAGGTATCCTTTGCATGTGAATATTTATTTCAAGAATAAGCTTGGTCCTATCTCAAGCATTGTTTATATTCTTTTATGTTATTTGAAATAGAGGAGTACCACCTCTTTAAAAATGCAGGGGGGGTTTTTTCCTCGTGAGTTTGAATCAAAGACCGTAAAACAATATTTTATATGAACACTACCTCATGGTATTGAGAAAAACCTAGGAATGAAAAGCATAATTACAATACAAATAAGATTAATTTTAAAGGGTCGAGACTGAGATATTACAAGCCTAGGATTAGGTGTCTCACCTATGTGGTCATTTCCTCCTCAAGGAATTTATCTAGAAATATACTCTCCTTGTGACCAACTCCCATGGGCCATAAAGTTTCATGTAGCATGGAAAATTGTTATAGGGAAAATACAAAATGAACATGTCTTTAAAAGTGCATATTTCACTCATTTCCTTTGGTATGATGGCACTCTAATCTGTGTTAATTTGCAATTGCATATTCAGGTTTAGGCCGAGAAGGTCAAGCTAGAGTTGACACATTTATAGTCGTTGATGGATTTTTTGGGCTTGGCCCCTTGCACCATGAGTTGAGTTGCACCAAAAGTTGACTCACCTCCTAGATCAACTCCTTTACATTATTCTAGTAGTAGGCCATGCAATAGGGAGAGACACATGGCTCAAGGGTGCAATGAACAATAGATTTGGAGCTTTGACCGAGAGCACCAAAGCCACATGTCCCCTCCTCGGCCTTGGAATACAAGTTCCCTTTCCTAGACATTACCATTTAAATGGAGAATCAATTAGAACTTGTGATGTTCCCCAACTTAACCAGGGAACATTACTTGTGGAAATATAGATAAAACAAAATTTTCTACTACTAATTAAAATCATGTAGCTTACTAGCTACGATGTAAACACATATTCAACTAATTTTTGATACCCTTAATTAAATGCATGCACAACACTCTAAATGACCAAGAATGCAACTAATAACTCATTCACATCAACAATTAACCATTCACATATATAGAGTCAAGCACAACAATTAAATTCATGGAATAACTCAGCAAATAGATAAACACTTATCTTTTATAAAATGTTTGTACAACCAACTGCTTGGGAAGAACGTTCCACCAAACCATAGATTTGTTGTTCCAATTCTCAACAACAAGTCACCCCCGAGTTGGGGCTAGGAATCCACAAAAGAAGGGTGCCTCTCATAGTCCCCTCACAACTCAATATCACACAACCCATTGGTTTTCTCCTACAGTTATCCTGAATTTCCTCCAGATCTCTTTCTCTTGACCTAACCAACCCAAGATATATACCCCTTCACTACTCTCAATCCATCAGGTGCCCCATTTGTTTATTAGGGTCTCTTTGGCACAAGTATCTAGGAATCTCTCAACTTGGAACTCAAGGGAACTCACTGCTAGGAAAAAATACCAACAAACAACAACAACACTTGTTGATATAGTGCAACTCATCGAGGAGTTCATTCTTCAGGCATGACAACCTGGCTCTTTAATTTCCAACTCCAAAATGCTCCAAAAACACTCCAGCATGCTCCATAATTTTCCTAGCCTTGTTGTTCCATCTCCCAATATCTTCTCCCATGTTTTCTCTTGTTGTTCCTATGAAAAATTGAATGTTTAAAATTGCTTGTTACTACCCATACAAATTTCCTCTCTTTCCCCAAGACAATTGACTACTCACTCTGCCCAATTTTGATTGTACTTCAACCCCATGCTCTCCAATAACTATGGGATGTGACTCTCACACCCACTCTATGACAGGTATTCATTGATTGGGCCCTCATACACTCAACCAAAAAATAGAATTTTCCCCCAAATGATAATAGAATTCAGAAAAGTGGGTTTAATTAATACTCATAAATTATTCTCGTCTTGGACACTCTATAGGCATTCCCCCTCTCTTATGGATTAATCATCCCCCATATATGTCCATATCCCAGTAGTTCGTATTACTTTATTTTTATTTACAATTAAGGAAAACACATTTTGCATTTACATTGCTTGGCCATAGCCACATTTATATCTACATTATGCATTAATTAAACTAGGGATTATAGTGGGGATGTTACAGAACCATGGTTAGACAATGGATGGGACACTCCCTCAACCCATTGATAATACATCATTTACCCGGTGAAGCCCAAACCCTGATGAACTCAACCCACCATCTAATCTTGGATCCATTGTAGCTACCTCTCTTTATGTTGATCTTTATTGTGGTCATCTAGTCACCATACTTATTATTACGTTTTTATTGTTTGGCTCGTGGCCATATGATTATGTACTTTGTTAGCCTTTTTTTCCTTAGACTAATTTTTTTTTTCTGGCTCTTGATAGGCCCTTAGGGTAAGACTAGTTTTTTCTTAAGGTGGTTCCAACTATGCCTCACCTTTTTTGTATAAAATGTGCATAAACTATATCATTTGTTAATAGAGTTTTAAGGAAACATTTTATTAAAAAATATTACAAATTGTAACTAATTAATATGTAATCAATCAAATTAATTGAAATTATGGCATTGATACATTCCAAAACTAATTAAATATGAAACCAAATAGGGTAATATCTGATTTGTTTCATCCAACTTTCATGAATCTATCCAAATGTCGTGAAATAATTGTTAAATGAGATCCCTAGGATTTTGAAAAATTATAGGCTAAAAACATGCATATCCTTGGACCATAGGGAAATCATGAGCATTCTTTTTATTCAAATGAAAGCATCGATTTTTGGCCATTTTGATCTTGGAATTAGAGGCTTCGTGGAAGATATGTAAACAATCTATTGAACTATCAAAGGTGTGCTTTTACTCTAGTGGTGCGAAGAAGGAGTCAACAATAAAGTATCCATTCGTCAATTCGATGCACTTAGGTCCCAATAAGGAGATGCCCTTATTGAGACCCCATTCCATTCTATCATGAAGGAGATATCATAAATATTCTAAGACAACCTTCAGAGGACAATTTGTATTAATTTCCACAACTTTGATAAAGAAAGGGCCAAAACTAAAGGCTTTCACATAACAATGATGAAAAACAATTTAACTAGTCCATGTGCCTTCTTAAAGTAATTTTTAAGGAACATGTCATCAAAACCAAAGAATTTGGTCCCTTGCATCCCTTCCTATCAAGCTATACAATTATCTAGAATATACCAACCCTTGATGAAGCCTATCTTCTCGAGCCTAATGTTTTCTGGGAGTACATGCTTCAGGTGCAAAGCTAGTGCTTTAGCTGGAGTTTTATACAAAACATTAAACAATGTGTTTGGGAGGAATCCAATGATCAACTAAAGGTCCCTATATTTATGGATAAACCTAATAATCACTGTGTTGAGGAAATCCCCCATTTATTGGTTATGTATCACCATCTTATACACTTGGAGCAATTTAATCTCAACAAAATTCCTTGTGGCTTTGTAGGACTCACATGGGTAGCCATCTAAGGGTGGGAACTTGTCATATTCCACCTTGTGCACAGTTGTTGTCAACTCATCCAAATCCAACTTCTAATCATGCAATCTATGTTGCTTTGGTGACAATTAATGAGGGACTGTATTATTGATACAAGTATGCATGGCCACCCTTCACTCTTTTGTCAACGCTTAAGACTAAAAAACCATTTTGTAGTTGATTCTTTGTATGCCCATTATGTGTTTTGATGGATTTGGTACATTCTATCACTTTTTTAGTGTCCAAACATTTGGAGGAATCCTTAGTTGATTTGTATCCCATCCTGATCTAGTGCAATTTGTCATAAGTTTGCACCCCTTGAGCTCTATGTATTTCTTCTCATTTCAGAAAGTGTCTTAGCTTAGTCCCTCTAGAAGGGGTTTTCTCATTATATGGGTTAAGACAAAACTATTGTATAAATGCTCCAAATATTCTATCACAACTTTATATTTCAAATTCTTAACCATGATAAGTTGCCTCCAATAATCCTACAAAAAATCAGTGATCTAGTAGATAACATCCTCCTAGCGGGATATCCATCCCTAGGTCCTCTAGGACAATGCATTGAGTTCCAAATCCATTTTATGGTTTAGTATAGGTTGGTTGCTTCAAGTGAGACACATTAATCATAAATATGGTCTTTTGCATTTCAATTTCTGTAGTACCCCAAGATATGGAAAAGACAATGGGTTAAAGTGTAAGATCACAACAAATATGAGCACGCTTCTTCCATTATAATTAAAGAAGAAACAAAAATGTACAATAAGCATGGCTTGTTCAGGCTACTTCAACACTCTTTCACCACAATTCAATAGAATTCCAATGACGGAATTTGTTGGGGTCATAAATCCCAAGCCTACCCTTTTAACCATTCCAGGTTGTTTTCTCCCTTAACAACTTTTCAATTGGTAACATGTTGCCTTTATCTTCTTACATTTCAACATTAATGAAATTTCCACATAACACCCATGTGGCTTCTGAGAGCTCTTGAACCAACTAATTCCATAATGTCACTCTCTCATCAAAATGAATTAAGGCATATATGTTAGTTTACCCAAGGACATGTTCATCCAAATTAAGCAATGTATAAACTAGGTGATTTATGGGGTTAGAGCCATGGCCAATGACAATAATGACTAGCCTCTAAGAAAATAGGGTGTCAACCTCTCCTTTACCTACTGCATGGTTGGTAAAAATAATAGAAAAATTTAGTGAAATTACTCAAAGGATCATTCTCAACATCAAATAAACTACTATAACTTCTTATAAACACAATACATCTAAATAAAAAATAATATCATGTAATATTTGGACCATGGATTAGGCTATGAACATTCCATGATACTAGTTTCGTTATGAATTTTCAGCTTAAAATTCCATTATGTCCTAATATTCCAAGATTTCAAGGGAGCCAATGTTTTGGGAGATATCATAATCTACATATCGGGTGGGAAGCATTCATTTGGGGTTTTATTATTTTCTTACTTTTGAGAATATTTCACTTTATGATCTCATTGGGAGGCAATGCATGGGAGAGGAGATTTGTCCCTACACCCTACTAGTGAGGAGGTGGGTTAAGAGGCCCCATGAAACTCTATTCCCATTTGTAGTTGGGCAGGGGACAAGCATCAGGGTTGGTTGGGCCTTATAGGCTTGATGATATTTACCTCGTGGTCATATGCACTTACCAATAAGTAGGTATGCAATCTAGGAAATCCTATAACTACATGGGTAGTCCTGGGAATTTAATCTATGTTGGGTGGACAACCACAACATTTTGACACATCAATGGACCTTGACGTGCTAATGACTTTCTTCCTTGAATGAAAATTGGAAAAATACTTTACTTAGTTTTCTCATTGTTGTACAAATCCAACCATGGGATTCCTAGGCCTCTTCTACCCAAGTATTAATCAAAAACATTGTGGTACACGACTCACAAAATACCCTAAAAAGGTACACCTTTTCAAGTATTCACAAACAACATTAAAAACTTCATAATGTACAATAAAAATGGGTAATTCATCAAGCATGATTTCATTTCTTCATGAACCATCTTTGGGATGAAATTCCATGGATCCTTTCATGGAACCATGGTTGCTACTACGCCCTCCTTGCACAAACACTTCACAGGAGAGAGCTAAAATGATATTTTTGGGCAGTGGTGTGGCCATTATATCACCTCCCCATTCCCATTATGGAAATCTAAGAGAACCACAAACTACACCAAGACAACATTCATATTATCTAGAGATATTGAATGCGAAGAGATGGTTGGTAAATTTAGAGAAGACAACACTTTAGTTACATTAAACCCTTATGAGATCATATCACCAAATCTTAGTGGATTGCTCACCATATACATATATTTTATCAATATAATAGTAAAGGGAAGAAAATTATTCCAAAAATTATATTCTCCTAATGATCAAAGAGTCTAAAGGTTGAAGGATAGTCGAAGAAACTCAACAAATACTTTTACATAAGAACTCAACAACTTGTTGATTGGGTTTAGCTCAGGTGGTTGGGAGGAATGATTGTTATCCTCCCCACCCAAGTTCAAATCCTGCAAGTGACATGTTGAGCTCTTAACAATTATAATGTTGTAATGACTTTGAGCCTTGTGCCCTCAAGATTATAGGGTTTACCCTAGGTACCATCCTAGAAATGTGGGAAAGTACTCAAGGGTTTTCGTCGAGCAGTGTAACCTAGAAAAAAAAACTCGACAACCTATTATAACATTACAATAACATCTTCAATCGGTCCCACTGTAGTATTGATACATTTATCTATCAAACAAAATATATATTTGATATCAAGGTTTTATTGCATAAAATCACATTGTACCAAAGATCCATATGGAAGAACAATGAAACATGATTTGAGATTCAAGGACTCGTAGAATGAGAATGAATTTCACCAACCTCCTCACTTCATGACAACCCAATTATTCTTGAATCAGAGAGGAATAATTCATGGCATATTTATATCAACATCAAATTCAAGAACAAATGCCCCCTCCCTCCAATTGATGAACTCCCTGAATAGTTATGGGGAGCCAAGCTTTTCCACAAGGATTGATCGGAAGTCTAATTAACATCAAGTGTCAAACAATCTCAACGATATCTTGAAAAAAAACTTAAAAGAATGGAGGGTTTATATGAATGCTTGGTTAGCTTTTCAACCCTAGCATCTTTCATGCATTCGATGAATGATAGTCTCTAACTTGTTATTGTTGGGTTCATAATTGTTTACTTATATAGCACACTATTAAACTAACTCAAGAGAAACATTTATAACATATTCAAAAAGACTTGGACACATTTTGACAACATAAATTTAAAGTTCTCTTAGGAAAGTGTTCATTCTCAATGCAATTCAATACTTGGGATATATCATTAATGAAACCACAGAACATGTCAAGCCCAACAAGATCTAAGTTATTTGATATTGGCTTAAACCTTACACTATCACATAGCTAATAAAACTTCTTGAGATCGTCAATATATACACAATGAGTTTACATAGATTTGGTCACATTTCATGGCCTCTTGATTAAGTAGTGAGAAGGGAGAATGAGAATCTCAACTTCTTGTTTTCCAACAAGTAGTAAAAGGCCTTCAACAATCTCAAGAAGAGATTATGTTCTACACTAGTCTTACCCATTCTCTTGATTCACCCCTTCAAGATTGAAACCAACACACCATATTATTTTATTTGTGGCCCAACTTTGCTCTTTTTTTTTTACTTGTGCCAATTACTAGGACTTAAGTTCAACATAAGATCAATTCCTGCCAAATTCTTGATAACTACATGAGGAACACAACTAATCCAATTACAACAATTTTGTAATGTCCAGTTTTCGATCCTCTGAAATCATTTAAATTTAAATTATGTTTAAATGCTTTTCATATATAATTTTTATTGCTATGACTTATTTACACCATGAGGTAGATATATCATGGTAATGTTGAATACTATTAAACATTGTTATTTTGCAATGAACGAAAGAACAAAGACTAACATTGTTATTGCTATTGTTATTTTGAACGAATGAAAGAACCTACAAGGGATATGGTACCACAAGTGGGGAAAGGTGAGGAGGTCTAAGGGATTTTTACATGTTTAAAAATCATATATCCTTTCCACCTATCTTAGCTTATAATCTTCACTTTTATTTAAGCCTATTGTATAATTCAAAACGGGAAAAACGAGTACTGGAGAAAACATTTTCCTAGATTTAATCCACCACTCCTAAATTTTAGTGACTTGTCTTCCCTACACTCTTGGAACTAATAAGAGTTAGATTATGACTCTATTACCACCTTTTCATGGGGGGGAAGAAAGAAAGAAATTCGAACAGGGGGGGGAGATAATTTTTGGGGGGAAGAAGCAAAAAGAGGGAAAATGAGAGTTCATGTTGAAAAAAAGAAACCCACCATAGCATGTGATAGCACAACCATGAAATGAAGCCATAAGAGCTCTAGGGAAAGCTAAGAACCAAGATAATTTCTAATAGAGTTGAGAGACATCATCCCAAACCTTTCCATGCACACATTGAATAACACTAGAGGTAGGATACTTATGAGGGAATGTTGAGCAAAGAAGGGAGACATCTCTTTGTTGTGTGGAGCAAGTATTATGGGTGCCAAAGAGTTGCTCTATCTCCCAAAACTTAGTAGTGAGACACTTGGTAAATAATCTTCTTAGTGAGATAGAGAGACTATCCTGAGTTTTTATGCATTGTTTCTTTGCCTTGGTGGTATCATAGCCTGACTAGGGGGTGGTGTCCCTAGCAGACTACCTACAATTGGGTGGAAAATCACCTGGCCTCAATCAATTGCATGTCTATAAAATTAAAATAGATAAGTACTTTGGCCTCAATGAGTTTCCTACTCTGCAAAATTCAAACAAATAAGTACTTCGGCCTCAGTCAACTACCTGGTCTACAAAATTCAAATAGATAAGTACTTCGGCCTCAGTAAGTTGCTTGGTCTACAATATTCAAATAGATAAGTACTTCATCTTTCATCTAGAAGTCTTTCATTATTTTTAGTAATGATAACAAGGTGGATTTTGTATGTGCACCCATGATAGTGGTTCACCATTTTTGTTGAATTGAGTGCATCTTCTCACATTAATAGAATACCCATTTTTTGCATCTATTGGAAGATGCAGTAGTATTGCAATTTTATTGTACATTTCACATTTGAGTGCTTTTCACGTTTTTGTTGTTTGGTTCTTGTTTGGGTTTTCTTGAGTTGTTACAAGGGAGAAGCCATTTTGATACATAGATTTTGGATTTGTAGGGTCTGTAGACTGTTGTGATTCCATTTTTATTTGATATTTGGGATTCGCGGTTGGATTATCAGGCTAGAACAATATGTGGGTAAATTCCCTTAGGCTTCAATATAGGTGTTTTATATTCTAAGGTCTTTTCATGGTTTCTATTATTCTCTTTGGGTTGTGTCGATTTTCATTTATGTTGTGGAATTTGTGATCAAAATTTCCTTTGGCAAGAACATTGTTGTAGGGTTTCAGTTTGATTTAGTTACTTTGAATCATTTTTAGACTATTTAGGAGAGGTTAGGGTTTCTAAATTGTGAGAGTTGTGTGGTTTTTATTATCAAAATTCAGAATGGTGGTTATGAGTTCCTTCCCCACAATTGTCGGGGCATTGGGGGAGACTTCTTCCATTCTTCTGGGATGCCAATGCAAAGGAATTTTCCTTTTTATGTAATGCTTCATACCAATACAATATATGCTTCTGATACTTTAAATAATTGCAAGGCAATTCAAGCAGACAAACTTACCTTAAAGGTGTGGTTATGCAAGTATTGTGGGGAATTGTGGAGAGAAATACTCCAACAAAATATGATTGGTCTACATATTTGACTTTGGTGAAAATTCTTTCTCTCATTTGAACAGTCTTTCTATTCTTGGTAATCGACAAGAAAAACTTGAATATATTATGTGGTAATTGTATTTCCATACAAAATTTGTCATCTAGTTTCTTCTAATTATCAAGCTCTAACATGACTTAGATAATTTTATTCATAAGTTTATATACATATAAACAATAGGCTTGACCATACCCAATGTTGGCGATTCATCAGTAGTCTAAATGACATTACTAACTAATTTAACCATTGTTGCTGAGTTTTAAAAATTAGTTTTCCCCACTATCCTCTATGTTGATTCGTATAGAAACTCACCTACAATCCAAATGCACCAAAAAGCATGAGACAAAAAGGCATTTTGTCTCATGTAGCATTCAATTTTATTGATGGTGTGAATGTTCACTAATTCAAAGTAAGGAGAGTAAGGAGAACACTTGTTACCCGAATGCCCATGTCTATTGGATTTGATAACTTATTGATTCATTGAAAAGACCCATATGCCTACAAAGTTCCCTTCTAATGTTAGGGACAATAAAATCTATGAGTATGTATTATAAAGCATGATATTCTTAGTGGTGTTTGTGGAGCAATTTCAGTTTTAAGAGTTTTTTTTGTTAATAATTAATGTAAAAACTTGTGAGTTATGAATGATGAATGATTATTTTGTTGTGAAAAAAAATTGTTTAAAAAAAAACAATTTTAATCTTGTTCTAAATTGGGCATATGGCAAAATCTATATACCACCATATTGACAACTCAACTTACCATGTCAATGGTACCACACAAGGAGAAGTTATAAATTCTAACTGAGTGATAAAGAGTAGTAAATGTGGAACGTGGCAATGATCAAGCTCGTGGAATGTGGCCAAAGGTGACCATTAGGGACTACCTTTGATGTAGAAATGATGATATGTTATTGTATAAACATGTATTAGAGTTTATTTGTTGATGTATAAACATATTTTTAAAACATGTGGGGCTTTATTTTGTTTCTTTGATTTTAGCACATGGAACATTTCCAGAAGAGACGAAGGAATCTAATGGTGTCGACAAGGATATCTAAACTATATGTGTCAATTCACTATAAGTGATTTGTCTAAGTATGTTGGGGATGATTGGTTAAGTATGTTGGGATTTTGCACGACATATAAATCATAAGTGTCATTCAAACCTATGAATATAGTTATGTGTCAATTCATTGATGAGCCATTTGTTAAGTATGTTGGGATTTTGTATTTAAATATTGTATTTTTTTATTAATTTTAAAGAGTATTTATTATTTAAATAATTTATGATGATAGATATTGTTTATCAAATTTGTTTAAATTGGAATATTTTAGTTTCTTATCATTTTGCATAGTTCACTTGGTATTATTTGTATTATTACATCAAGAGTTAGTTATAAGATAAAAATAATATTGCAAATAATAATTGTTATTTTAGACATTATTTAACAATGAATTTTTTCAAAAATCACACATTATAATATAACTTAGATTCAAACATGTTTGATTATTAAAATTTTCACTAAATCATATATATGATATTTTTTTTTAAATATTTCATTTTTATTATTAAATATAAACGATAATATTTATTTATGCAATTTAAGATCCATTAAAAAAATAAAGATATATTTTTGTTTATATAAAATATTTCAACTTTTCATTTAGATATATTGAATATAGAGCATATTACAAATTCATTAACTACATTTTCGACAAATATCTCATATATCAAATATAAATAATTTTACAAATCTATTTAATTTTGTGCTTTAAAAACAACTTTTGTGAATAATTTTTTATGTATTTATTTGGATGAGTTGTATTTATTACATTGAAGGCGTTCTTTTAGGGGGATTTCACTCTCGCATTTTCGTCGTCTATCCATAGTGTATGGATACATGACACGTCGCCGCCAAATTCACCGCCATCATCAAACCCTCCATCATAACTCCCATCGTTGATAACAATGTGAATGTGAATGTGTTCTATAATTAGGCGAGTTGTGGGAGGTTTGTTCTGCGGGTTGTTCTCATGGATCTTGAGCCCGGGACCATGGACAATGTGAGATCAGGCCCTTACGGTCAGATATTCAGGCCTGGCAACTTTGTTTTTGGCCAGTCTAGAATTGGTAACAACTGGGCCAAGGGCCATTACACCTAAGGGGTTGAACTCATCGATTTTGTGTTGGATGTCATCAGGAAATAGGTCGAGAAGTGCAACTGTCTCCAAGGTAAATTAACGTTTCTTTAAGTCAATAGTCCATGTTTCCATTAATGTTGAGGTAAATTAGCATTTCTTTATGTAAATAGTTCAGGTTTTTGTTGTTGTTGTGTATTGATTTTTTTTATTTAATGGTCTTGGGGTTTTGTGGTGCATGCAGGCTTTCAAGTATGCCATTCTCTCATAGGTGGAATAGGGTCTAGAATGGGCACATTTCTCATATCCAAGATCAGAGAAGAATACCCAAATAAGATGATTCTCACATTCTATGTCTTCCCTTCTCTCAAGGTCTCAAATACAGTGGTGGAACCCTACAACGCAACGCTCTTTGTTCATCAGCAGGTGGAAAACGTAGATGAGTGTATGGTTCTCGACAATGAGGCCCTGTATGACATTTGCTTCAGGACACTCAAGCTCACTACTCCTAGTTGTAAGTAGCATTGAATCTTGCATTCTTTCATATTATGCTTAGGCTCTAGTGTTTATCAATGGGTTAATTGGGCTTAGGGTTTAGGGTTTATCGATGGTTTAATTGGGCTCGGGGTTTGTCGATTTCTTATTTGGGTTTTAGGGATTACAGTTTGTTTGGTTTTGCAGTTGGATATTTGAACCATTTAATCTCCGTGACCATGAGTGGAGTGACATGTTGCCTAAGATTTCTTGGTCAGCTGAACTCGGACCTGAGGAATCTTGCGGTGAATCTAATTTCATTCCCCCGTCTTCATTTCTTCATAGTGGGATTCACTCCCCTGACCTCTCGAGGCTCCCAACAGTACAGGGCACTGACCATTCCAGAGCTCACACAACAGACGTGGGACTCTAAGAACATGATGTGCGTTGCAGATCCTCGACATGGAAGGTATATCTCCACTGACTAAACTTTGGACACAACCATCTCATCTTACATCCAGACGTCATCAAACTTCGTGTTTCTCTAATATACTATCTAACTTGTTTAACTTGGCTATCTGAAGCTCTATCTTATCTACAACTTCAGAATTCCCTTCCCCTGCAAATGAGAAGGCTTGGCTTAGATGCTCAATGTTTTGTTTTGTCTTTTGTAATCTTGCCAAAGCCTCTAATATGCCCCTCATAGTTGGTCGCTTCCTTGGATTCCTGGGAACATAATTACACCGAAGGTGTTATTTTAAGGGGAGTTCACTCTCACATTTTCATCGTATGTCCATAGCGTATGGATACATGACACGTCACCGCCAAAGTCATTGCCATCAGTTGCTACCAAATTCACCACCATCATCAAACCCTCCATCATAACTCGCATCACTGATAACAATGTGAATGTGAATGTGTACTACAATGAGGCGAGTTGTGGGAGGTTTGTTCCGCGGGCTGTTCTCATGGATCTTGAGCCCGGGACCATGGACAACGTGAGATCAGGCCCTTACGGTCATATATTCATGCATGGCAACTTTGTTTTTGGCCAGTCTGGAGCTGGTAACAACTAGGCCAAGGGATATTACACCGAAGGGGCTGAACTCATCAATTACGTGTTGGATGTCGTCAGGAAAGAGGTCGAGAATTGCGACTGTCTCCAAGGTAAATTAAACTTTCTTTAAGTCAATAGTCCATGTTTCCATTGTTGTTGAGGTAAATTAATGTTTCTTTATGTAAATAGTCGAGGTTTTCGTTGTTGTTGTGTATTGACTTTTTTAATTTAATGGTCTTGGGGTTTTGTGGTGCATGCAGGGTTTCAAGTATGCCATTCTCTCGGGGGTGGAACAGGGTCTAGAATGGGCGCATTGCTCATATCAAAGACCAGAGAAAAATACCCAAATAGGATGGTGCTCACATTCTTTGTCTTCCCTTCTCCCAAGGTCTCAGATATAGTGGTGGAACCCTACAAAGCAATGCTCTATGTTCATCAGCTGGTGGAAAACGCAGATGAGTGTATGGTTCTCTACAATGAGGCCCTGTATCACATTTACTTCAGGACACTCAAGCTCACTACTCCTAGTTGTAAGTAGCATTGAATCTCGCATTCTTTCATATTATGCTTAGGGTCTAGGAGATCCATGAGACTGCATAGGCCTTTGTTTTGGAGAGCATGCTCATTTTATTTAGATCATGGGCCGAGATGAGGGTTACTTCCATGATCTGTGCCTCCATCGCACCTTGATGAATTAAATACAGAGGAATAAAATAATGAAGTTAAATACAAAGGAAGAAAACGAATGAATTTGCAAACTGAAATTGGGGGAAGAGTCCAAATGAATTTTGAGAGCAGTGGATTGAACAATAGATTGGAATATTGATGGAAAAAATGAAGGATGTTGCTTATGTCTCACTACGAAAACAAGAATAGGCGCGCTTATCTTCTTTGTTGCATACCTTCTAGATTCTTCTATGTTGTACTCATACTTCTATACATGAACTATTTGACTTGGTCCATACTTCTATACATGATATGAAATAGTTTCAAATATTTACTACCAAATACCTATCAATCATA
>ML818373.1:161972-174497 GCA_009831015.1 Picea engelmannii | reverse complement strand
TACAGAAATCAAATTTCTGGCCATACCTGGGATGTGTAGAACACCAGGCAGTGTTCTAATCCTTCCATCTATGAGTCTCAACTTGACCCTTCCTCTTCCTATGATTCTGGTTGTCGAATCATTACCTAAGAAAACATTACCTCAATCATACTTTTCATATTCGCAGAACCACTCCCTGTGGGGAGTCATATGAAAGGATGCACCAGAGTCAATCAACCATGCCTCATGATCTGCATGTGTGCTTGAAGAGGCCAAGTACACATCCCCTCCTTCTTCCTTGGAGGTCTTTTCTTCTGTAGAAGAAGATTCTTCAAATCCCTTCTTTTTCTCAACTTTGGATCTACACTGCTTCTTGTACTGTCCTTCTTTTCCACACCTTCAACATACCCTTACAAACTTTCCAGGAGATTTAGATCTACCCTTAGACTTAGATCTCCCACTTGAGAAATTAGATCTATTTCTTTCCTGGGAACGTCCTCTTGCAAATAATGCCTCTGTGCTATGTCCTTCCATATCCTTTTGTCTCATCTCCTCCAACAACAAGGATGAGACCACTTCTTCAAACTTCAAAGAAGTTGTATTACTACCTATGGCCACAACTAGACTATCCCACGAATCTGGTAAAGAACACAACAAACTGATACATTTATCTTCATCTGAAATTTTAATCTCAACAGATACTAACTGACTTACCACAGTATTGAAGGCGTTCAGATGCTCTGCCACCGAGTCTCCATCTCTCATCCTCAAGTTATACAGCTTCTTTCTCAGGAATAGTTTATTTACCAGGGACTTAGACTGATACAACTTTCCCAACTCTTCCCATAAATCCTTGGTTGTAGCTTCCTCTGACACATTCAGTAATACTGAATCGGAGAGACACAATCGGATTGTGCTCTTTGCCTTCCGATCCATCTTTTTCCAGTCATCTGCAGAAGTTCCTATAGGTGCAGTACCTGGATCTACCGCGATCCACTGATCTCTGTCCGCCTAAAGATCTTCCATCTTGAGCTTCCACAGCTCAAAGCTTCTCCCATTAAACTTCTCGATCTCCATCTTTGAATTGCTTGCCATTTCTTTTCACCTAAAAAACAGTACCGCAGATCTCCCACTGTAACAAGGCTTATCATAGTCTCGAGCCAAACCCTTGACCACAAAGGCGTCCCCCTGAAGCCAATAAAGCTCTGATACCAAATGTATATTCTAACCTTGTACAATATCTACTGCAAACAGATATTCAGAAAAGAACAGAAAAGATACAATGGCAAATACAAACATTACACAAAGATTTTTCCACTGGAAACCCAAACTGGGAAAACCAGCATATTCTATATTCATTCATTGTGTTACATTGTTTACAATACAATATACATATAGGAGCCAGCGGCATCCAAAACCCTAACCCAATGACCTGGATTAGTCCAAAACCCTAATTCCTTAACCGGAAATAAGAAACCATCGACAAATACTATGTGCCGGAAAAAACCACCTAAATACATGACACGTTTCCCAAGGTAGGTGTCACGTTTCTCGAGGCAGAAAAAAACCGAAGAAAAACAATTTTGGGGGGTGCTGCCCCCACCCCCCTAAAACCCCCCAAGGCAGGGCCTAGCAGCTCTCACTCTTACCCCCCATGCGCACCCAACACAAAGTAGACACTAATTCTACTGGTGCAAAGAATATAACACATACCCAACAGTTTTTCCTGTCAGCAGCACATCCTGCCCAGTTTGAGTCTGTAGCCAACCAAACTGACTCCATCTCCTCTGACATAGTTTAGGCCATAATCAATTGTCCCAGCAATGTACCTCAAGACGTGTTTTGCCCCAACCGTGTGAACACTCATCGACTCAACCATGTACTGACTAACAGTGTTCACGGTAAAACAAATATCTGGTCTGGTGTTAACCAGATACATGAGTGAACCGATCAACTGCCTGTAAACCATGGCATCAACCAACTGTCTATTTGAAGCACTAAGCTTCTTCCAATTGGTGATCGTAGGTGTAGACATAGGCCTGGAGTCCTCCATCTAAAACCTGCTCAAAATATCTGTTGCATACTTCCCCTGCCCGAGAAATATGTGACCCTCCTCCTGCCATACCTCCATATCCAAAAAGTAGTTCATCAATCTAATATCACTCATCCCAAACTCCGATGCAAGTCCTAGCTTGCACTCAGCTATGAGATCCTCGGCTCCAGTAATGAACAAGTCATCAACATATAATATGAGAATGAGCGTGTCCTCACCTCTAATGATGTAGTAGAGGTTAGGATCAGCATTGCTCTTCTCGAAGCCCATCTAAAGCAAATAAGTATCTATGCGAGAATACCAAGCTCGGGGAGCTTGCTTCAGTCCATAAAGTGTCTTTCTCAAAAGACACACGTGAGTCTCCCTATCACTCACCTCAAACCCCTATGGTTGCTCTATGTACACCTCCTCCTCAATAAAGCCATTCAAAAATGCGGTCTTCACATCCATCTGGTGAATGCTCCAACCCATCTATGTTGTTATGGCAATGATAGTCCTGATGGAAGTGTATCTCGCAACTAGTGCAAAAGTCTCATCATAATCGACTCCCTCAATCTGAGAGAAGCCTTGTACCACAAAACGGGCCTTGTGTTTCTCAATGCTTCCATCTACAGCAATCTTGGTCTTGTACAACCACCTGGAAGTCACAACTGACTTCCCCACTGGCCTCGGAACCACATCCCAGACATCATTGCGCATAATGGAGTCATACTCCTCTACCATGGCCTATCTCCAGACCTACTGGTCCACTGCATGCGCAAATGTTTGTGGCTCTATATCGTTGATACTCGTCACTAGTGCCAAATATGTTCCCAATTTGACTGGAGGTCTCCTATCTCTGATCTGGCTCTTGGGCTCCCCTACATTCTCTCTGGCCTCCTTCAAGGTCTCTTGAAACCATCCAGGTCTCCTCTTCCCTGAAGTGGTCTACGGAGAAGTAAGGTCATTGGGCCCAACAGTGACTGCCTCAGGACTCGTCTCAACACTCTGAGATCCTGAAGTCTGTGTCCCATCTGAAGGTTGTACCCCATCGGACTGAACATGCTCTGACTGTGACCCTGAAGCTGTGCATGGTGACCTTGTCACCACTGATACTGGTGTACCTAAGACCTGAGGCTGTGCTCCCTCTGAGACTGCAATCGGCGCCTCTGCATCATCCTCAACTCCAACTCTCGACTCAAGAGATCTTTGAAAAGCCCTATCCTTCTCAAATCTGACATCTCTGCTCACCACCACTCTCCTAAGTGGCGGAATGTAGATGCGATAGGCTTTGGACACCTCTAAGTATCGAACTAGAATCCCCTGCTGAGTTGTGGGGTGTAGCTTTGTCCTCCTCTCCGAGCGGACATGAGAAAAGGTCAAGCACCCAAAGATCCTGATGTGCTCGACATCGAGCCTCCTACCAGTGAAAGCCTTCTCAGGAGTCATCTTCCCCAATATCCTGTGGGGGCTCCTGTTCTGCAGGTAAACTGCAATAGCACATGTCTCTGCCCATAAGTACAAAGGAAAAATCTGATCATGCAGCATGGATCTCACTGCACCGGTAATGGCCCGGTTCTTCCTCTCGGCAACCGTGTTCCGTTGGGCGTTGTAGGGTACAGTCATCTGTCTTCTAATGCCATGTTGGGCACAGAAGTCTACAAACTGTATCGAGGAATGCTCTCCCCCGTTATCTGACCGCAAGACTTTGATCCTCTTTCCCGACTGTTTCTCCACAAGAGCTCTGAACTCTTGGAACCGTGTGAAGACCTCACTCTTGGCCTTCAGGTAATAGAGCCAAGTCTACCTCGAGTAGTCATCAATAAATGTGAGATAGTACTCACAACCACTCAAGGACCTCCGAGTCATGGGCCCACACACGTCCATGTGTACTAAATCCAGTCTCCCAGCTGACCTGGTGTCACTGCTAGGGAATGATGCCTTGGTAAACTTACCAAGTGCACACCCTCTACAAACATCCTGATGCTCTATAATGATCTGTCGCACTCCGGTCACAACCTCTCTCAGTCCTTCAAGAGCTCCATGATGTAGGTGGGCCATCCTACGATGCCATAACTCACAACTCTATCTGCTGCTGTCGCTGCTCGCTGCCAATGCATGAAGTGGCTGAAAAAGCAATCTGAACAATTTCCCATCCCTCACTCCAATCACTTGTCCTAAGGCAAGTGACGACCCCCGAGGATGAATGAGTACCTCGGTGCCTCTGAATGTCACCTCAATACCTCTATCCTAGAGGGTGGAAACTGAAATCAAATTCTTCTTCATCCCAGGCACATAGAGAACATCCTTGAACGATATAGGTGGCATGTTATCTCTCCGAAAGGTAATTGTGCCAATCCCAGCAACTCTGACCAATGTGTCATCTCCAAGAGCAATCTCAATTCTGACCTCGATGTCTCTGAGATCAGAAAAGTGCTCTCGAACTCCAGTCATATGGCTCAAAGCCCCACTGTCAATATACCAGATACTGGGTGTCGTCTCAACTGAAGTGCAACATATGATGAAAACACACTCTCTCTAAAACTGTGTCTGAAAATCTGCCTCCTCTGTTGTAGTTGCGGTACCATCCGTCTTCTTCTTCTTGTTCGGACACTGTCCAGCATAGTGCCCGAACTTCTTACAAACAAACGACTTCACTTTGCTCATATCTCTCTTCTAACCATTGCCCTGACCACTGCTGCTCTCTCCTCCACTCCACTCCACTCCCCTGTGGTTGGGCCCCAAACTTGGGACCCTGATGGCCCCCACGATCGGCCTTCTTCTTGCCCTTTGTCCAAAGAGCAAAATCCTCCTCACCCTGACCAATCTACTGTTGTTGCTACTGCCGCTGTCTAAAAGCCTCGGCTGCAAGCCTAATCTCCTCCTGGACGAAGTCATCCCACATCCTCTCCCATGTAGGCATGACCTCCTTGGCAACTATGCCACATACAAATGGACCCCACGGTTTGGTGAAGCTATTCATAGCTTGCCTCACCAAAGAGTTAGGATCAACAACCTCTCCGACAACTCCAAGCTCGTCTCTGATCTGAGTGTAGCGACCAAGGAATGAAGTTACCGACTCATCCTTGAGAATGTGAATGCCCCTGAGTCGATCATGAAGAACCATCTTCCGGTTCTCATTGGAGCTCTCATACAACTTGCATAGAGATGCCCACATCTCATATGCACAATTCTTCCCCGTCAAATGGGGTATGATAAGTTCACGAACTGCTTCACAAATGGTCCTCTTTGCCTTGTTCTTCATTTTCCTGAACTATGCCACCAAGACGGGAGTAGTGACAGGAATGGGGGGAATAGTTGCCTCAACTATGTCCCATAGCTTGAGGTCCTCTAAGACAAAGATCATCCTCGCCTTCCAAGGCGACCAATTGCTAGCCCCTGCTAGCCTATCCTCAACTCGCATTTGAGATGCTGACATGTCTGCCAAACTGCACTCCCCAACTAATGCTCACACTACCAAGGAAAACACTGTCTCACTCCTATCAACACAGGTGTGAAAAGGGACAAGTGTAATCTGACCTCACTCCTAACAAAATAGGTGTGAAAAGAGGTCAAGTCAAATCAGCCTCACTCCTACTCCATAGGTGTGAAAAGAGACTAATGACAAAGTGTCAAAACTGCCCAATTGTCCTCTACAAAAATCTGCCCTCTAACAACCACTGAATGAGTCAATGGTTGTCCACAAAATTCTTCCAAGTAGATGTATATGACAGCCATCAATGTGTTGTCTGAACTACTCAAAAGTTCAGCCACCTCAGCTCTGATACCATGAAGATTTCCATGTCCTATCAAGCTTGCCAACTGGGTCTGTCTTTGACCACAGATTGGCTCTAAGTTTCAATTGTTCTGTAAAGTGTTTGTTGTTGTTTTAGGACAAAACAGTGCAAGAACTTCTTGTTGATATGTTATGGTTGTATTTGCAATTTTAGGTGCTCTAGCATGTAGTTTTAGTAACCAGAAGTTAGCACGTGCATACTAAAATAAATACAACACACCTAAAGATCTTTACAGCTGAAAATAAGTAGATCTAAGAGACTAACACATGCATTTTTGTACACAGGTAATTTTGGTCAACATGACCCTAGATAAAAAAAACCCCCGAGGAAAACCAATTTGGAATATATGTCTATATATGAGGAAAGTAGGTGGAATACAGCAAGTACAAAATATAGAGGAACCTGATACAATAGCAGCTTGATCTAGGTTGAAACAAAAGTCCAAAACCTCTAGGTGCACCCCACATGCAAGCTCTTTAATCCACTGAAACTGCTCCAAAAGAAAACTGTGAGCTCAGATCTGAAAACCCCTCCACAGGAATGAAGCTCTGTTGGATGGCCTCGCACTGCAACTGATCTCACAGCAATCTGATGGCTAGAAGTCCTCCCCACAACTGATGTGCCCTCACAAGCAAGCGTGCCCTCCACAGAAGTGAAACCTCCTCATTAAATAAACCATGCTAGTAGTTGAATGCCTCCCTCCATGAAAGCATGCACCCAAGCTCTAAAAAACTCATACAACAAACTTCATCCCAATGCTCTAAGTCTTCCTCTCCAAGAGAGCAAATGAAGAATTGATCCTCTCCTTCACCCTTTGCGCCCCTCTTGAACATCCATAAGGAAACCTAAGAAACCAATGGATGAGATCATCTCATCTCCCATCTAATCAATGGTTGATATCTCACCAAAAGTATCTAAGTCAATAACCCACTTTGGGTTAAGTTTCCTAAGTTCACTTTATGTCTCTAATTCACCCACAAAGTGAATTAATAGTCATTTTAGGCATAAATGACTAAATTTAACTTTTGACTTAAAACTCCCAAGTCAAAGTTAAATTAGAAAAAAGCACAAGGTACAAAGTGTATAATCCATCCAACATGTTTCTAGGAGAGCAGAAACACATGGGGAACACCTCCCAAGGTACAAAACTCAACACTAATGAAGTAATGTTACTAGAGTGCTACAAAGGTAGGGTTGTAGCGTATTCTACAAAAGAGATGTCCTCTAGCAATTTCAAGTAGGTGGAAAATTGTAAGGAAAAGGATAGTAACATATGCTTCTCCCCTAGGGTTTCAAACTATCAATTTCATAATCTTAGAAATGAACAAGCAAATTTACCATAACCATTCAAAATAAAATGAAGAATTGCAGATTTACTTACTTCATCAAGAATAATCTAGTAACAAAACCCTAGTTGAAGACTTTCCACCATGAAAAATGCCAAAATACACCAAGAATAGTCTCTCCAAGAAGTTGTGCACCACTTAATTGTTGATGAATGCAGCTATGGGAGACATCCTCCAACTTACAAACATGTGAGATCTGGAACATAGCAGCTATGTGAGTCTTTCTCTCAGCTTACAAACCTGAGAGAAAGCCCCTAAGAAGGGTACGTGGTTCCTGCCTGAGACAGAGTTAGGAACATAGAGATGACCTCCTCCATTCAGAGAGTGAGAAAAACTCCAAATGATTATCCGGTGGAAGGCGATCTGTTGAGTTAGGACGTGCCTGTGGCTGAGCACAAGGTGAACGTGTGAAATCCAAAAAGTGTTGGGCACATCGTCATGTGAACAGAAATGAAGATGATGTGATAGCCTCCCTCTGAGCAATAGAGTTGACGAGAAGACTCCAGATGATTCTCCTGTCGGTGGCAGTGGGAAAGCAGATCTGTAGAGTGGACGTGCCTGTGGACTAGCACAAGTGAACGTGTGAAAACTTGGTTCTTCTGTGTAATGCAGTGAATCAAAGATATGACATCCCTATGGATGTGCCCCTAGTGGATGAGCACTAGTGGGTGTATCAGATCCTTTGCTATATATTGTTCAAGAGTTAGACCTACCTGTAACCCTATTTATGATGTAAAGGGTACAGGTCGGCCCTATCTTAATATGACTAATAATAAACAAGATAATTAATATTGTTAATATTAATTATAATAAATAATAATAATAATAATATATTTGACTTAGAGAGGTCGGCCCTGTTGACCCAATAGACGCCTTTGTTGAGTGGTCAAGTCTAATATAAGTAAGGGATGATTCTCCATTGTAGAATCATATCTTTCTCATGAGTTTGAATATTTCAGCAAACACTTCAACTTGGTAAAAGGTGCACACCTCTCTTGGGAACTAGTCTTCTAGGGCGTAAGCACCCTCTTGTGTGCTAAGTCATTCTTGGTGGTGAAATGTCTTTCTCTTGAAGAATATAGCAAAGGATTTGGTTGGGTTTTCTTCCCTTGTTGAGAAGGCTTTCCCAAGATATATCTTTTGTTCTTATGCATGGTGTTTCTTCTTGTGATTTTGGTTACTGCAACAATTCTTGTTTATGCTTAAGACATGATGAAATTGAAATGAACAACATGCTTAACCTTGCTTATTAAAATTCAACATGGTATCAGAGCATAGATCTTGAAGATCACATTGCACAAGCTTTTTCCAGCTCCTTCACTCTCTCATTTGCAGAAATCGTACGGCCCTCCTAGGGTTTCCAAAAAATCCATACGGCCTCCTTTTCTGAGTGCTTTCTGTTGATATTATGGTAGCTTCGGGAGGTATCAACCTCCATTGTGACCTCTGACAAGATTAGAATATTCTGGAAGAAAGAAAAGAAGTGAACGTAACCATAGAGGAGATGTCGGCTAAGAGAGATAATTAATATGAATTAATTAGTACCCAGAATGAGAAGTCAGCCCAGGCAATCTGCCAGGATTAGTATAAATACAGGGTGTCAGTCTTCATTTGACACACACTTCTCAGAATTGCAGAGAGGCACCTGTGCGCACTGCAGTCTGGCAGTCTTGTGCGCAAGTTCTGGAGAAGGTGTTGCCACCAGATTTGAAGCCTATTGCTTCTATCTTTTGGGTTGGACTCTCTGATCAGCTTTGGTTACTTCTTGCTTAGTGCATTAGCCTTGCTTGGTTATTGGATTGCTACCAGGATTCTTCTCTCTGTCAAGGTCAAGGTGCTCGGAGGGTGCCTTCGGCCTATGGTTTTGTGACAATAGTGATATTGTCTATGGTAAAACGAGCACATTTTAACAGGTTATGGGCCCACACCTCCTTCATTCAGTCTAACCGCTGGAAGGAAGCATAGACATTAGGATACTAAGCTCGTTGAAGCACTGTCGCTAGGGTTACTAGCAGGAGCAGTTGCAGAAACCCTAAACCCCGATCCAGCACCTTCTGATGGAACATCTCGCTCAAGAAGAAGGTATTCAAGTGCGCCATAATCCAGCGCACCTCTTGGCACTCTCAGAAGGCAAAAACGTCAAAGTTGAAGTTTTGGATCAAGGCATAACTAGTCACCAGTCAACCGAAGACATGAGTGAAAAGACTAGTTACCTACACTACTCAGCACTCACAGGAACGATTGAAGACGACATGTGGATAATTGATAGTGGAGCTTCTAGGCACATGACGGGAGATCAAGCCAGACTCTCAAGTCTAAATGAGAAGAAGACATCGTACAAGGTAGAGCTTGGAGACAAAAGCACTTACCCAGTCGAAGGATTTGGACAAGCCTCCGTCAAGTTGAAAACAGGTAACAATGTTCATTTGAGCAAGTCTTATATGTACCTAGTTTAGAAAAGAATCTTGTATCCATATCTTTCCTAGAAGACAAAGGAAACAGAATAGCTTTCGTAGATGGAAAAGTGTTATCTTAGCATAAAGACTCCAGCATAGAGAATGTTAGGGTTATTGGAACCCGTGAAGGAAATCTATATAGACTACTAGAATAAAATGAAGAAGCTCTTGTACATGATGAATTCAATCCCAATGAACTTTGGCACAGAAGGTACACTCATATTAACTATCAAGCATTACCTTTTCTCAAAAAGATGGTTGAAGGAATACCAGAATTGCAGTCTACACATGAAGGAATTTGCAAAAGATGTGCTCTTAGAAAGAATATCAAGAAACCATATTCCCAAGCAGCAACAATAGATCTAAAGAGATTCTAGATCTAATACACTCAGATGTTTGCGGTCCAATGCCAGTTAAATCTCTAGGAGGTTCTCTTTACTACGTAATCTTCATAGATGATTACTCAAGAAAGACTTGTTTATATCTCCTGAAGACAAAGGACGAAGTAATCAACAAGTTTCAAGAATTCAAAGAAGAAATAGAGAACCTCACAAACAAGAAAATCAAGACCCTGAGAACAGATAATGGAGGAGAATACACATCAAAGGATTTCGTTGCCTTTTGCAAATCGGCAAGGATTAGGAGGGAGCTGACTATTCCTCATAATCCTCAACAAAATGGTGTAGTAGAAAGGAAGAATAGATCTATTGAAGAAACCATAAAGGCACTACTAAACGATCAAGGTTTATCTATGTTATTGTGGGGAGAAGCAGCCATGACAACAATATATGTTCAGAACAGAAGTCCTCACCGCATATTGAAGGATATGACTCCAGAAGAAGCCTTCTCAGATAAGAAACCTAATGTGGAAAACCTAAGAATCTTTGGATGTCCTCTTTACTCTCACATTCCCAAGGACAAAAGGAATAAATTAGAACCATTTGGAAAAAAGGGCATATTCGTGGGATATAGCGAATCATCCAAGTCTTATAGAATCTATATCCCGGAACAACATAAGATTGAAGCCAGCAGAGACGTGACCTTCAATGAAAAGATGGCTTTTAGGAAATCCATAGAAGAAAATGTACAAGAAGAAGAGTATGAAGAGCCTATTGAAGAAGGCACATGTCTTCCCTAAAACCAAAATGAAGAAAAGGAACAATTTGATCATCTGATGCAACCATGTGAGACCATTGATTCAGACACCGTACCTAAGACCAAGAAACACACAGCTTGGCTTGAAGCTACCTTCAAGAAGCAGAAAGACTCAAGGTCCCAGATGGGACCTTCAAAAAAAGTAGGAAGCCCAAAAGATTCTCAAGCTCTGCAGCATGTATGACAAAGCTTCTAGATGAAGAACCTGCCACGTTTGAAGAGGCAGTTCAGAAGAAACAATGGAAAGAAGCTATGACGGAAGAACACCAATCCATCATGAAAAATGATGTACGGGAAATTGTGCCTAGACCTAAAGAAAAATCACTAGTAACTTCAAAATGGGTGTATAAGATAAAACATGCAGCAGACGAAAGTGTGGATAAATATAAAGCAAGGTTCGTAGCTAGAGGGTTCTCCCAGAAGGAGGGAGAAGACTATGACGAAACATTTTCTTTGGTTGCCAGATATACTTCCATTAGAGCTATCATGTCTCTTGCCGCTTCCATGGGATGGAGTTTACATCAGATGGATGTAAAGACAGCTTTCCTCAATGGAGCAATCGAAGAAGAAGTATATATTGAACAACCTCAAGGGTTTGAAGTACATTCCAGAGACACTCATGTTTGCAGACTCAAGCAAGCTCCAAGAGCTTGGTATGCCAGAATAGACAGCTATCTAACGAGACTTGGTTTCTCCAAAAGTCATGCAGATCCAAATCTTTACTACAAAGTTGTGAACAATGCGCCTGTGATTCTACTACTATATGTTGACGATCTATTCCTAACATGTGAAGAGTCTCTCATCATCCAGTGCAAAAAGGAAATAGCTTCTGAGTTTGATATGAAAGATCTTGGTCTCATGCATTATTACTTGGGACTAGAAGTATGGCAAAAACGTGGTGAAGTATTCCTTGGACAAGGAAAGTATGCAATAAAGATTCTTCAGAAGTTTGGAATGATGAATTGCAAATCCATAGACACTCCTATGACTACAGATATAAGAAAAGTAAGAGATTTTGATTCTGATCCAGTAGATCCATCACTATATCGACAATTGATTGGGTCATTGTTGTATTTGGTAAATACTCGACCAGACATTTGCTTTGCCATGAACACACTAAGCTAGTTCCAGGTGGAACCTAGACATGAGCATTGGACAGCTGCAAAGCATGTTCTAAGATATGTATTCGCGAAACACTAAACTACGGTTTAAGATATACAGCAACCAATGATATGCAGCTTCATGGATTCACAGATTCAGATTGAGTAGGAAGTGTAGAAGACAGAAAGAGTACTTCAGCGATGTGTTTCAGCTTGGGCTCCACTATGATATCTTGGGGCAGCAGCAAACAGAAGTTTGTCGCACTCAGCACAGCAAAAGCAGAATATATTGCAGCATGTGAAGCATGTACAGAACCAATATGGCTGAGAAAGCTAATCTCCGATTTATTTGATCAGGTTCTAGATTTGACCATAATACACTGTGATAATCAGAGTTGTATAAGGCTATCAGAACACCCACTGTTTCATGAACAATCGAAACACATTGTGATCAAATACTACTTTATTCGAGATAAAGTCCAGGAAGGAGAAGTAAACCTCCACTATATCCCCACAGATGAGCAGACAGCAGATATCCTGACAAAGCCTCTGTCCAGAATAAAGTTTGCATATTTCCGAGACAAATTGGGGATCGTGGAAATAACTCCCTTAGCTGAAAGGGAATAAATGACTCTCCAGGTTGGGAGGGAGCACTGACAT
>ML818373.1:146647-161922 GCA_009831015.1 Picea engelmannii | reverse complement strand
CAGGCATTTTCCAGTTCGGAAAATGGTCTAGATCGAACGGTCATTTTCGTAATGAAAATGGTTCGATGGATTGTTGATGTACCATAGACAGCGATTTCCCATTGTGGTTAACATGGGGAATGGTTTAGGACAGTCTCTCTTCTTGATGGTTAATCAATAAGACTGGTCTACCTCGCCGGACAGTCATTCTTTCGAAGCTCACAGTTGTGAGCAGTTTCAAAGAATGGTCTGTTTTGGAGGTTGGTGCAGGACAATCTTTCCTTAGGAAATGGTCCGGACAATCATTCCTTAGGGCAGATTTATTCTCTCCAGGTTGCAATTTGTTTAGTGTTGGAGGAATGACCCACGGTGGGGAATGGTCCAGGTTCAGCAATCAGGGACAAGCATTCCCAAGGGCAGACTCATTCTCTCCAGGTTGCACTTTGTTTAGTGTCGGAGGAATGGCCCAGGGTGGGGAATGGCCCAGGCTCAAAAATCAGGACAGTTTTTCTTCCTTGCTTGAGAAGAATAGTCCAGATAGCCCATCATTGATGTTCTACTCTGAGGGCAGATGCTCTTTCAGATCTCACAGATGTGAGTGAAAGAATGGCCCAAATGATTCAGTTTGTATCATAACAATATTTTCTGTGCAGGTTGATATCAGATGATTGTTATGGAGACGCATGTCTCCAGACAATATTGATATGCTACTGTGGTGGATATGTTCCACGGTTTGTGACTATGTGTCATGGTTTGAGTAGTTGTGTACTACTATGAATGAACACAGTTGTGTTAGAATCAGTTGGCATTGTACCAGTTGTCATGGAGATTATCCAGTTGGATAATAATGACGATGCTCGTGATGCTACCAGTTGAATGGTCTATTTGTGCTCAAGACCATGATCGGTTATACCTCCCTAGCTAGGAGGGAGTGTTGATATTATGGTAGCTTCGGGAGGTATCAACCTCCATTGTGACCTCTGACAAGATTAGAATATTTCGGAAGTAAGAAAAGAAGTGAACGTAACCCTAGAAGAGATGTCGGCTGAGAGAGATAATTAATATGAATTAATTAGTACCCAGAATGAGAAGTCGACCCAGGCAGTCTGCCAAGATTAGTATAAATACAGGGCGGCAGTCTTCATTTGACACACACTTCTCAGAATTGCAGAGAGGCACTTGTGTGCACTGCAGTCTGGCAGTCTTGTGCGCAAGTTCTGGAGAAGGTGTTGCTGCCAGTTTTGAAGCCTATTGCTTCTATCTTTTGGGTTCGACTCTCTGATCAGCTTTGGTTACTTCTTGCTTGGTCCATTAGCCTTGCTTGGTTATTGGATTGCTACCAGGATTCTTCTCTCTGTCAAGGTCAAGGTGCTCGGAGGGTGGCTTCGGCCTATGGTTGGGTGACAATAGTGATATTGTCTATGGTAAAACGAGCACATTCTAACACTTTCACCACTCAAAACTTGGACGCTTGGGCTGAAAAAGACATATAAGGGTACGGCCTCCTTCAGCGTACCTCCAGCAAGTTTCAGAACTAAATTCCGGGCATTTTCAAAATTTTGACCCTAAGGGTTTCTAGGGTTTTGTCAAAATTCTGCAGAAAATTTTGAATTGTATTTCTGAGAATTTCTTGAAGAAGCTCCACAAACTACAAAGGCTATCATATTTATTAAAGGCTTATTGTTGGCAGTCATAATCCCAACAAAACCTAAAGGTGTTAGTCTAACCTAGCCGTTAGGTTTTTCCAGCCTAGTTGACAAGGGTTTGTGAAGATGAGCAAATTCATGATGGGAAGCAAGCTCAGTTCAAAACTCCAAAGCAATGAAGACATCAACATCTCAGCACTCTCAGGTATGGTTCCTATCAATGACAATACTTGGTTAATTGATAGTGGTGCCTCCAGGCACATGACCGGTATCAGAAATCATCTAACACACTTCATTGAGAAAGAGACACATCTACATGTTGTCCTTGTAGATGATGCTAGATATAATGTGAGAGGGGTTGGAACTTCCACCTTCCAACTAGATTCAGAAATGCAGCTTAAACTAAAAGAAGTTCTATATGTACCCCGAATGAAGAGAAATCTTGTCTCTATTTCGGCCCTTGAAGACAAAGGTTACAAAATTACCTTCTCAGAAGGAAGAGTTCTTGCATGGCACAAAGACTCTCATATCAGCTCTTCCAAAGTAATTAGTGTCAAAGAAAACAGCTTGTAGAAATTTACCATCAAACAAATTCAAGCCTTATCACATGACACTATCATCTTGAGTGAGTTATGGCATAGAAGACTTGCTCACGTTCATTATAGAGCTCTTCCAGCTATAAGAAAAATGGTAACAGGTCTACCAGAGATCCAGATCCAGCATGAAGGTGTTTGCAAAGGTTGTGCCCTTGCCAAAAATATTAAAGGATCCTTTCCTAGAAGTGACAACAGATCCAAGGAAATCTTGGACTTGATACATTCAGATGTATGTGGGCCAATGACTGTTGAATCCTTAAATGGGTACTTGTAATATGTTATCTTCATAGATGATCACTCCAGGGAAACTTGGATTTACTTCCTGAAGAACAAGGATGGAGTCCTTGCCAAGTTCCAAGAATTCAAAGCTCAGGTTGAAAACTTGACCGGAAGAAAAATCAAAGTATTGAGATAGGACAATGGAGGAGAATACACCTCAAAAGAATTCATCAGTTTTTGTATTGAAGCAGGGATCAAGAGGGAGCTCACAGTTTCGTACAATCCTCAACAAAATGGGCTTGCTGAAAGGAAGAACAGAACTATCATTGAGGCAACTAAGGCAATGATACATGACCAGAGTCTACCCATGACTCTATGGGCAGAAGCATGTATGACAGCAGTATATGTTCAAAACCGTAGTCCTCATCATATCCTGAAGAACATTACTCCAGAAGAAGCATTCACCAAAGTGAAGCCTGAAATCGGACACTTCAAATATTTGGATGTACAGTGTACCTTCATGTACCCAAAGAAAAGGGATTTAAACTAGAAGTATGGCAAAGATCAGACGAGATTTTCCTAAGTCAAGGAAAATATACTTTGGAGATACTAAAAAGATTCAAAATGACAGATTGTAAATCCATGCCTACTCCAATGGTAATGGACTTAAAGAAGATGAATGACACTGATTCGGGAGGCGTAGATCCACATTTATATCGACAGCTTATTGGATCCTTGATGTATCTGGTTAACACGAGACCAGACATTTTCTATGCAGTAAATGTGCTTAGTTAGTTTATGAGCCAACCAAAACAGACACACTGGATAGCTGCAAAACACGTATTGAGATACTTACAAGGCACAATAGGTTATGGCCTAAGATATGCAACAAATGTGGACCTAAGTCTGGAAGGATATGCCGATGCAGATTGGGCAAGAAGTGCAGTAGACAAAAAGAGCACCTCAGGTAGATGCTTCACCCTAGGATCAGCCATGGTTTCCTGGTGTAGCAGAAAACAAAGCTCTGTGGCTTTGAGTATAGAAAAGGAAGAATACATTGCACTGAGCGTGGCAGTTCGTGAAGCTGTATAGCTTCGCAAAATTTTGACAGACTTGTTCGATCATGAGATGGATCCGACGATTATTCATTGTGACAACCAGAGCTGTATAAAGCTCTCTGAGAACCCAGTATTTCATGACAAATCAAAACATATTGAAATCAAGTATCACTATATCATAGACATGGTGCAGAAGAAGACAATTCATGTACAGTATCTTTCTACTCATGAACAAATTGCAGATATCTTCACTAAACCACTTGCCCAGACAAAGTTCGAGTATTTCCGTGAGAAACTTGGCTTGAGGGAGAATGCCTCCCTAGCTAAGAGGGAGTGTTGATGAATGCAGCTATGGGAGACATCATCTAACTTACAAACCTGTGAGATGTGGAACATAGCAGCTATGTGAGTCTTTCTCTCAGCTTACAAAACTGAGAGAAAGCCCCTAAGAAGGGTATGTGGTTCCTGCCTAAGACAGAGTTAGGAATGTAGAGATGACCTCCTCCATTTAGAGAGTGAGAAGAACTCCAGATGATTATCCGGTGGAAAGCGATCTGTTGAGTTAGGACGTGCCTGTGGCTGAGTACAAGGTGAACGTGTGAAATCCCAAAAGTGTTGGGCACATTGTCATGTGAACAGAAATGAAGATGATGTGATAGCCTCCTTTGAGCAGCAGAGTTGTCGAGAAGACTCTAGATGATTCTCATGTCAGTGGTGTTATCCACCAGTTTTCACAAGCTGGATTTCTGAAGAGTCGCCAGAGGATGAGCAAGAAATGCTCATATATACAGATTTCAGTGATTTGACTTGGTCTTTTCATCTAAGTTTTAGATCAGGGTATCTTGCTTAATTTAAGTTGTTGATCAAGTTGTTTAGAGATAGTAAGTTTGCTGTCCTAAAACAGCAAACAGAAATCTTTAAAAAAAATCCTAAGTTAGGATAGCTTAAAGCCTCAAAAAGCCCTAATTTCTACCCTTTTTACTTAGAATTTTTTCTAGATTTTTGGGTAATTATTTTTTAGTTGTTTAAACTTATTTCCTAGCATCTCTAACTTCTTTTCTTTGTTGTTTGGTTGCAGCAAGTACAGCTCCAAGAGGAGGTTCCGATCGTTTTGGGTGAATTTCAAGGCTTTCGGGGACCCCGGGGGGTTTCAACTTCTTCAAAAAAAAACGAAGTTTCTACTTTCTCCTTCTTCTTGGATTCTTTTCTCAATGATCCAAAAATAAGGATCCATCCTCTTCTAAGAGAGTTAAAGCTCAAAGAGAACTCCAAAGTTCTTTGTTGTAACAAGTAATAATAGCGGGCCTTGTGCCCAGTTTCTTTATCCCCTTAAGAGGGGATTTGTGTTGTGGTTTGCTTTTTTCTCTTTAATTTGTGCATGCCTAAATCTAATAATCAATTATACAAGTCAAGCAACATCAAACACACTACAACACTCTAAATCTATGCATGTTAAAATTAATTCTCAGTTTTTCATGCGTCTTTCTTAGTTTCAAGTAACTTCCTTTCTTCAGTTAATTTTGTTTGCAACAACATTTTTTCAAGCAATATCTTGTGGATCTCTCTCTCTGAAATACAAAGCAGGGTATATAAAACTTAAGTGTTGCAAATCATATCTCTTATTTCTTTCAAAGTGTTTATACAAAGTGCCTCAATTACAAGCAGGGTGTGTGTAATCCATCTTTTCATTTTCGTCAAAGTAATTGAACCTTGCTAGTCTAATAGGGCAATCCTTTAAGATTGTAAGTTCATTGGGAGGAAAGGGCCTGAAAGTGACCTGCGAAGTAAGACGGTTCGTCGTGTTGTACATCCAACACTTTCGGTGAGTTTACTAGTGAGACCATTGGGTTTCGGTAAACTCTCAGCGAGTGCAAGCAGAGAACAAGCTTCTTAAGGGGCCAAACACTTTCACTAATTAATTAGAAAATTAACCTTAATAAAATCCTCGATCTACACTGCCCACGACTCCATTTAAGGCACTGGTTAAAACATACTATCTATCTTTTGTCTTATGCGAGCAATTTTATTCATGCTTTGAAGCATCTAGCTTTCATGTGAGCAGTCTTTACATTTATGCATTCTATCTAACTTTTATGCTTAAGTCTTGCAAATCTTGTATCCTTTGATAATATATATGCATGCTCATGGACAAGTATCTTATTTTGATTATCTGAAAATTATATATGCATGTTTATAAGCAAGTACTTTTGATTATGATGATGGTGAATGATAAATGTTAGTTGATTCAGTTTTATTTTAAGCAATAAACTCCTAGAATAAGTGTTCTTTCTTTCTTAGTTTAGAAAGCCTTAGTTTATTTTATAGGGACTACCCCCCTTGGCTTCGCTAGGAGTTGGCCAAGATGGAGGAGTTGAGGATCAGGTGACAGCACCTTGACTCGAGACTTGCCCCCAAGGACACACTAAGTGGATTGAAGGTTTCTTCCACGTTACCCCAAGTGTGTATTAGGACGGCAACAGGTGGCAGTGGGAAAGCAAATCTGTAGAGTGGACGAGCACAGGTGAACGTGTAAAGACCTGGTTCTTCTGTGTAATGCAGTGAATCAGAGCTATGACATCCCTATGGATGTGCCCCTAGTGGATGAGCACTAGTGGGTGTATCAGATCCTTTGTTATATATTGTTCAAGAGTCAGACCTACCTGTAACCCTATTTATGATGTAAAGGGTACAGGTCGTCCCTATCTTAATATGACTAATAATAAACAAGATAATTAATATTGTTAATATTAATTATAATAAATAATAATAATAATAATATATTTGACTTAGAGAGGTCGACTTTGTTGAGCCAATAGACGCCTTTGTTGAGTGGTCAAGTCTAATATAAGTAAGGGATGATTCTCCATTGTAGAATCATATCTTTCTCATGAGTTTGGAAATTTCAGCTAACACTTCTACTTGGTAAAAGGTGCGCACCTCTCTTGGGCGCTAGTCTTCTAGGGCTTAAGCACCCTCTTGTGTGCTAAGTCATTCTTGGTGGTGAAAGGTCTTTCTCTTGAAGAATATAGCAAAGGATTTGGTCGGGTTTTCTTCCCTTGTTGAGAAGGGTTTCCCAAGATATATCTTGTGTTCTTGTGCATGGTATTTCTTCTTGTGATCTTGGTTACTGCAACAATTCTTGTTTATGGTTAAGACATGATGAAATTGAAATGAGCAACATGCTTAACCTAGTTTATTAAAATTCAACATTAATTTCAGCCAAATACCCTTAAAGAGGGTCGAATTTCAAACATCACACTTGTGTGAGTGAAAGATGATGAAAAATACAAGAGATTTATCTCTTATTTATACAATGATAATGACCTTTAATTACAATTTAGGTCAGAAAAGGCCGACATGGCCAAATTACATCAAAAATCCAGTTTTTACATAAATCTAAAGAATTAAACCCTAAAATGTGTAGTAGAGGTGACGTCATGCCCTCCTAGGGTGATGGTGGGCCTCATAAGTGGGATGTTAGGCTCCATGAGCAGAACGTTAGGCCTTCCAAGGCCTCCAGATGATGCTACATGTGCCACATGGCACACAACTACCTCCATCATGTCCATCTGACGTTGGGTGACGTCTAGGGTCACAAGGGTGACGTCATGGGCCTCCCAAGGCCAACGTTCAAGGGGGAGAGAAAGATCCCCCTATGTCCAGGCCTGCCAAAGTGTCTCTGGTGGAACGTCCTTCTTTTTCTCCGGTGCAAGCCTCTGGTGTCTCTTTGCCCCTGGTTGGAGTCACAGCATCCATCTGGTGGGCTTTTAGCCTCATGGAGGTCCAAGCCAATCATCTCCCCATATGTACCTGTCCACTAGGCATGGTCCTGCAGCAACAACAAGTATGCCCTCCATGGGCTCATAAGTCTCAGGGATCGTAGCAATGTCAATCACGTCTAATAATCAAATTACCCAAACATGTGCAACAAACCCCCCTTTACCCAGACAAATGCTCAAAGACGTTATGCAGTTTAACAAGCTAGGTTTGGAGAGGGTCTCGGGATGTCCTATTGGGTTAATCCTCCTCAAATTTGGGGTGTTTCCCAGGTGAAGACTAATCTAGGTCATGTAGTTGTATGAAATGGTGTAGGGAATGTTTGGGCAAGCGCTGCAGTGATAACAGGGAAATGTAGGTCTTACCTATGGGTTTCTTTGTAGAGGGTGGGTTGCACCTTGTCATGGATGCCATTTTTTCCTAGCCCATTCAATGCCTTTTATTCTTTGCCTTATTGCTTTTTCTTTTCAAGAGAATAGTTGGGGGACAATGTCCTGGCGTGGTGACCAGTGGTGATAGCGTTACCCACAAGCACTTCACGGAAATGAGAAGCCTAGCTCGTGATGAGACCCCCTTTCTCTTGGTTATGCCACCAAGAGCCACTACCCTGGTTTGGTGACCAGATGAATGGTAGTGTCATACCACTAGATGCCCATGGACCTAATAGGCCGGCTCATGATGAGACCTCCTATCCACCAACTAGATCTTGATTTTTATTTTATTTTACAGGTCCCCTTTTCTTGCTAAGAAGCCATTTATTTCTTTCTCGGTAATCCCTAGGCAAAGCATCTCAAGGTTTCATTTTAGCTTTTAACTTTTGCCAGCTACTTTTACCCTCTGGGCCTTTAGCCCCTTCTTCCCACAAGGCAAGGTACAACCCTTACTAGCATGGCAAACCCAATGCCCGAACCAAGGTAGGGGAAAGATGAGAAGAACAATGATGAAAAGTGGTAAGTATGAAAGAAATGGACGATGACCTTTCATAGACCCACCCAGTGGCAACTCATCCCTAAGCGAACCAATTTACTAGGGCACTCTGTCATCCCCCCCAGGTATGGACAAATCAAAGAACATAATTTCCAAGCAAACGTCATGAAACAAAAGAGAGTTCAGTGCACATATTCAAATGCTTCAAAAATCAGAGTGACACATACCATGATACCCGGACTCATTACCTCGTGGAGCAAGATCCACTGCTACTTCAGAATTAGGCCGACGGGATGGATGTTGTTGTTGGTGATAGATAGGACGCACTAAAGAAAAGATGGGCCCTCCAGGGCCAAGCTCAAGTCATATGTCTCTCCGTACTCCATGTCTAGGACCTGTGGGCCTCGAGACATAATCTCCTTAGTTATCCCTAGGATAGGGGATAACAGGGAATATAATGCAAGTAAGCTTGAAAATCTCAACCTTAATCAATCTAATACTTTGACTAGAGTCAGCTTATAAGTTTAACTTTGATCAAGGGTTACTATGATAGTCATAAATTCAATAGATCAAAATACAACTAGATGTTCATAAGATCACAATAATTCCATAACAGCTAGAGGCATATCAAAACAATCAAACCTGGAGTGTGTTGTTCCTTTGAATGCACTAGATCTGAGATCCCTCTGGATCTACAATTGTTGCTTGGACAAAAGTTCCCTTCTCCTTCAAACACCCTCAAGGTAGTGATACAGTTTAAACATTTACAGGTACATACCTCCGGCGGCAGCGACAAACAGCAGCACCATCTGGTAGCAGCGGCAAGCAATGACGAACACAAGAAATTTCAAGGTGCTCCAACTTGCAATCTGAAGTTAGTTTGAGATGCGCTAAGGTAAGGCGCATTAGGACAACCAAAAATTAGGTCCAACGTTTTATAGAAACTTTACTGGGGAACGGCAACTGGTAATACAACTGGTGTTGCAACCGGCACTGTAGTTGGTGTTGCAATTGGCACTGTAGTTGGTGTTGCAGTTGGTGTTGCAACTAGCACTGCAATTGCAACTAGCACGAAGGAACCGGCACTGCAATTGCAACTCGCACGAAGGAACTAGCACTATAATAGCAACCGGTATTGCAACTGCAACTGCAACTGGCACTGCAGACCTAGGGTTTTATGAGGGAACCCTAATTTCTCAACTTTAGAAATTTGTAGATCTCATCCGAGGAAAAGATGCGCCCTACTTAGGTGACCTTCATCGTGGGTTCAGTAAGTGCTCAACAAGCTTGACGATGGGGGAAATTAAGGATCTTCCTTCCAGCGGTTAGACTGTTACGAAGGAAACCAACTCTGATACCATGTTAAAATTTTGGTATGCTCGTTTAACCATAGACAATGTCACATCATTGTCACCCAACCATAGGGATTCACATATGCCACCCCCGAGCACACTAACTGTTACTTAGAATAATTTCGGCAAGCCTACTCCACAACCAACAAATAAACCCTAGCCACAATCGTTGCACCAACAACACAATAACCATACAAGAAGAGCATACCTTTACTCCAAGAGAAGTGCACAAGAGAAATACTCACGACTGCTACACTACTCCTCCAGACTTGCACCCCTTCTAGATGTGGCTATTGCTCCTAGACTTGCGCACCTCTAGCTGCAACTGCAGTATTCTAGACTTGTGCACTTGCTAAATGAGTGTGTACAAATGAACTAGGCAACTGCCTATTTATATTAAATTGTCCAGTTGACTGGGGCCGACTTCTTTTGGATGTGTCTATTACTTTAATATTATTTCTCTTGAGGCTGACTTCTCTCTTAGGGTTTTCTAACATATGTTTAATGGTTCACTTGTTTCTGAAATATTCTATTCTAAGTCAAAGGTTACACATGGAGGTTAATACCTCCCGCAGCTACCAAAACATCAACACTCTAGACCAAGATAGACCTCCAAAAGATAACAAAAAACCCTCCATGAAAATAACCCTACTCTGTAGTTGCATCTCCTTCTAAGACTTGCGCACTTTTCCTTGAGAGAGAGAACTTGTGTTGTGTGTTCTTCAAATGAGGCACCTAGCCTCTTATAAATACAAGTTGAGTCACCCTTGAATTAGGTCAAGGTCGACTTGTACAAATGACACTTTCTAATTTACATTTTACTTTTACAAAGGCACAATAGGGCCGACTTTACAAATACAACATAATATTATTCTTTAGGGTTTTGACTTGGTCTAATACAATACAGATACAATAAGAATATCTTCTGAAGCTACTCAAACTTCAACAAGGGTGACCCACTTACCAAGGCGCAATGTCAACCACCAAGGTGAAACAGGGCAAAGAGAATAACGTCCAAGGAAATGTCACATAATCAAAAGCACTAATAGATGTAACAAACTCAAATGCCTCAAATATTGAAATGACACTCACCATAATACCTGACTTGTACCTCATGGAGCAAGACCCAATGTCTTCCGAAGGCCAGTAGATGTGGTGGATACCGTCGTGACGAACCTGGAATTGTGGTGGTGAGGTCGGTCTCTGTCTATGCAAGTGGACACTACTGGTCAAGCTGTCTCTTGTTACTCCATGTCTGCAACCTAAGGACCGCGAGACATCATCTCCTTAGTTATCCCACAAAATGGGGATAACAGGGCCAAATCTTAGATTAGATTTTATTGTGTTTCATACTTACAATCTTGCATGCACAAAGTGGACTTGCAACATCAATCCACTTCACTAAATGAACCCACTAATTAAACCAGTCATCCTTTAATAATAAAATTTACCAAGAGCACTTGCCACACATACATCTTGCAGCAATACTTTACCTTTGGCACTGGTCTACATATTTCTCATTTACTTTCAAGTATTCTATTTTTCTTATCAATGATCTTTAAGTATTTGATTTACTTAAGCAAGTCTTCATTGGTGTCATTATATGCTACTAGAATAATCGCATTTGCTTTTGTTTCATATTAACTCCTAGAATAATATTTTTTATTATTTGTACTTAGATCTAATCAGCTTTAGATTCTTTTTTTAGGGACTACCCCCCTTGGCTTCGCTAGGAGTTAGCCTAGACGGAGGAGTTGAGTGTCAGGTGATAGCTACCCGACTCGAGACTTGCTCCCAAGGCCACACCCGATGGATTAAAGATTTCTTCCACGTGACCTGAGGTGTGGATTAGGCGGCAACAGGTCCCACAAGTATGCACTGATCTGGAGTCGGGTTGTTGTCCCGGTATTTCCAAGCAGCAAAGAAAGATAGAACATATGTAACTTGAGACAACAATCCAAAGGAAGGTAATTTGGAGGATGGAGCCATAGTGTAGTGGTGCAACACATAACCATGAAGATGTCAAAATGAAACTTTTTTCCTTGTCTTTTGAGGAAGATGCTTATGACTAGTTTTATGTGTTAGAGGACAACAAATACCCCACCATCAAAGAATTAATTGAAGTATTCACAAAGAGATGGGGTGATAAAAAAGAGCATCGTCACTTGTTGGTTGCACTTCATAGTATAAGAAAGAACGAGAATGAAACAATGGAGGAATTTAATAAAAATTTTAATGATTTGGTTTCAACTGTCGCTTCCATTATCATCTATTATATTGAAGCCTTCAATGGTGAGATGAGATATCAGCTCAAAGATAAGGAGCCAACAACTCTAAAGATTGCCCAAGAAATGGCCATTAAAATTGATAGGAACATGCAATCTTATGGAAAGTCCAACCTTCTTGGTTTCACAAGGGGTAATACTTCCAAGCAAACAAAGAATAACGATAAATCAGTTGCAATAGAAAGTAAGAATTCTTCTTCAAACCCTTTGAAAGAGTTGACAGAAATGAAAGAAATTATGACGGCCATGGAAGCCAACCATGAAGCCCAATTAAATGCCATGCAAAATAGATTGATTTCCATGGAGAGATCTCAAGCTAATAGATTTCAACCTAGGAAAAACAATGAAAGATGGTAGAAGAAAGATCCTTCCCAAGATCAGAGACCACCAAATCAGTTAGAAGCAACAAATATAGTTCAGCGAGAGGCTCCTCCTTTTTGTAGGGCTTGTGAAGACTTTCATGAGGAATCCACTTACCCCATATTTTTTCAAATGAATGAGCAAGGGTTTCTTGGAATAAATAACTATCTTGGATATTCAGGACGCCCGGATTTTATAAATAATGTAAGCAAAACTTACACTGTCACAAAATATGAATGGAAACAAAATAAGGAATCAAGTAAACAGTGAAAGGATTTAAAGATTGATAATGTGACTATGTTGTATGGTGATAAGCCTACTCATGAATAGATATTAGAGATGGAAAAATTTAAATGAGTAACCTACCAGAGGAAAGGGAATGACAATTCAAGTACATCACAACAAAACATTCCTAAAGCATTTACTCCTCCAACTAAAGATCTAAGTCTTGATTTGGGAAATTGGATATCAAACGCTAAGGTTTTGGTTCCAGTAGTAGATCTCATTAAGATACCTTCACAAAAGGATAAGTTGTTAAAAGCTATAGAAGGTCCTAATGAGAGAAATCTTGGGAAGTACAAGTCTAAAGAGCATCATGAGGATGTCCCTGTTATCTTGCATAGTATGGATTGGGCAAAGGAAGATCATCCACCTTTCTTTGTTTCCTTAATGATTAATGATCTTCTTTTGCATAATTGCATGTATGATTTTGGGGCTTCATCAAACATCATCGCCAAGAATGTCATGAAGCTTTTGAATCTGAAAATCACAAGACCATATCATAACGTATGTGCCATGGATTCTAGAGAAATTGATGTGCATGGAATCATTGTTGGTCTTCAAGTTAAATTGGCAGCTTATCCTAATATCACTTTTCCCATGGACATACTTGTCATTGATGTGTCTAATGCATAGGGTATGCTCTTATCTAGGAAGTGGTTTGCTACTTTGGGAGGTACTATTCAGATGGATTTATCATATGCTACTATTCCTTCTTCCGAGAATTCATTTGTCAAGTTGCATAGAGAGAAGGAGAGGAAATTTCATGTTGAAGATCCTAAAGAACCCATGAATGAATTTGTTTATCATGTGCATGATATGGGAAGTTACAAAATATCTTCTGACTTTTTAGCACCTGTCAAAGAGAAATTTAAGGAAGAACTACCGAATGTTTATAATGTCTGGGATACTATAGATTCCTTTGATGGTCTTTTTCTTGACGAAACTCCAAATGAAAAGAATATTGATGTAGCACCTTCAGAATCAGGAACTGGGTTGGATTTATCAGTTGAGTCAGCATTGTCAGCATCAATTTATCAACTATCAGATGAGTCGATTAGATGTCAGGATGAGTTGTGTTGCCGCCTTATACACACCTGGGAGACATGGAAGAAATCTTCAATCCACTCGGTGTGTCCTTGGGGGCAAGTGAGAGTTAAGGTGTTGTCACCTAATCCTCAACACCTCCGTCTAGGCCAACTCCTAGCGAAGCCAAGGGGGGTAGTCCCTAACAAATATACTATGGCTTGATCTAAGCTAATTACAGAAATGAAATCTAGGAGTTTATTTATTCTTTAAACCATCAACCATAAACTGATAAAACATGAAATAATCATTCACCACGATATATAATCAAATGAACATATACTTACATCAAAAGGATACTAAGAAAAAATTGTTAGGTGCAAGTTTCATTTAAATTAAATAGATAACCAATCTTGAAATGAAGCATGTGGCTTTGCTGAGAGTGAAAATTGAGACCAGTGCCTTAAAGAGAATCGTGGGCAATGTACTTCGAGTGTTTTATTAGGATAAATTAATGTTCAGTTAATGAAATGGTTTGAGCCTCCTTGGAGGTTAACACTTTGCTTGGAAACTTGCGGAGAGCTTTACCGAAACCCAATGGTCTCACCAGTAAAACTCACTCAAAGTGTTGGATGTCCAAAACGGCTGGGAAGCCAGGTCCCGAGAGGGCCCGCCTTACTTCTCAGGTCACTTCAAGGCGTTTTCCCGCACATTAAGTTAACTACTTTAGGGGTTGTCCTAATTAAACTATCAACCACTGACCAACACAACATGTATGAACTTACTCCCAGCAGATCGAGATGGCTCGCAACTGGAAGGGTCAGGAACCGCACTGTGAGCTGAGGGGAATTTGTTTATTTTATGACAAGAAAGTAAATGTGAGACTAATTACTAGATCCACACTGACCAGGCCCCTTTCAAGGTCGTTGAGGGGATGGTTTATTTTAAATGACAAAAAAGTAAATGTGAGACTAATTACTAGATCCACACTGACCAGGCCCCTTTCGAGGTCGCTGAGGGGATGGTTTATTTGCCAAATTGAAATTGAGGAAATGAAGCTAATCTAGCAATTAGTGTTCTACTTGCAAAAAGGAAAATTTGATCTAAACTAATTAATTGTGCTTTGTGATGGAATAAAGATAACTTTAGCTTACTTTACTTATGCAAAATCAAATCTAAGCTAAAACTTTGCAAAAATGACACCACCACCGAAAACACCGCTCCCCCAGGGGGAATGAAGAGCGGGAGCTTATAGCCCCACTGATTTTATTATGATCTTTACACAATGATTATGGAAGTGACTTGTGACCATTCATTAGGGGGGTCACAAGTCTTTACAATGCTTTACAAGAAGTTATCAAGTAAAATAGGTGCTCCCGGGAGTCCCGGACAGTGTTGAATATGTCGGCGATATAACGTAAGTGTCGCGACATTTGCCGGAATTTTCACCCTGCCGAAATATTCGTTTGAAAATGTCGCGACATTTCCGAAATATTGAATGTGTCGCGACACATTCATTGACCCGCGACACTTTCCCAATAACCCGCGAGTCGATGGAATGTGTCGGCCTGCTTAAAAAATTTTACTAAAATTCTTAATAAAATTCTTAATGGTAATGTAAAATTCTTAGTAAAAGTGACATTCTCCTTTATCTTTCATTTTCATCCTTTTACTTAAATTTTTAACATTACCATTAATTGTTTCAGGATGTTTGAGAGTGGTTCCAACCTCATTGGACTTCATATGGGGAAAGTAGAATTTTAGGTCCCAT